>JANSVA010095736.1:0-10803 GCA_025504915.1 Erythroxylum reticulatum
GATTTCCGCAAGCCTATTAGGTGGGTAATGTATTTATAGTTATTATGTAATTGGGTAAATTCTTTCCTATGTGTGTGTATATGGTTTTGCTTAAAATTGATAGGCATGAAATTGAAATAATTGTGAATACTTGGAAATGCATGATACATTGTGGTCATTTTATACCTTGAAAAAGGTTATAACATTTGAAATTGAATGAAGAGAAGAAAAAGCATGAAAATATAAGAATATGATGAAATGAAAGAAGCATGAGAGTGCAAATTGTGATTGACTAAGTTTAGCATAAATTTGATTGTGTTTAGGAGAGAGAGGAACCATTTCATAGTCACATACACGTCGATGTAAAGCCTTCTCTCAGCTGCCTGCTTGTGACACACAAAATTTGAAAAGTGGATTCGTTTTGTTCACAGAGTAATCTTCGATTTCTCTGTTTTGTTCACGAAACCCTCGAGCCAATTGTTGTGCATTGCATCTTTAGTTGTTCAAGTATGGTGCATAATAAAATGTTATGTTTAATTGTTGAAGCTCATGCTTTGTATTAAGATTGAGTTGTATTGATCAATGTTTAAATTGCTTGAATAAAGCACGAATGCTATTATTGCTAAACATATATATACATATGCTTAAATGTGTAGCCAATTGCCAATAGCTATATATATATTAGCCACTGAGCTGTGTAGCTCACCCCATTATTCACTCCTCAGGTGTAGATCGAGAAGATAAGTGATCCTTGTAAGGCATTTGGGCAAATTTTCAAGATAGTAGCTTTTGTCACTAAGTTAGTTTGCTCACTTTTGGGATAACTTCTTAAGCATGTAAACATCGAGCATCCTGCATATGTTGTATTTTGGGGTTAAGCCCTTGTTCAAAGTGTATTGATGTAATTAAATGATGTATGAGTTTCTGAGGCTTGGGGAAATGAGTTAAATAAAGAAACTGCAAAGTCCCCAGGTGTATATGCATGTTTCTTTAGTAGATGTTCAGTTCTTTATCTAAGCCTTTCGTAGGTGTAGAAGTTATGTGCTGACTTCGAAGGGAAACTAGACTAATTGAGACTAAATTAGTTAAAGTCGTCCCCTGAAAAGTCGTAGTTTAATTGTCCAGCTTTCCGTCGATATATAGTGTGGAAACTTTAGACTTCAGAGTTGAAAGTTATGGTCTTTATAAGGGGGAAAGTTCTATCATCTATAAAAATGTATCTTTTATGATAACATCACATCTTCTGTGATGACGTCACATCGTCTAGAATGACATCACATCATCTGTAAAGTTGTATCGTTTGTAAAGATGTATTGTCTGTAATGAAATCTTTTCATCTGTGATGACGTCATTTGTCTTAAGAGATGCATCATCTATAAAGATATATCGTCTGTAAAGACATAATGTCAGTGATGACATCATATCGTCTGTGACAATGTCATATCATCCATAAAGTTGTATCGTCTATAAAGATGCTTTGTCTTAAGACTTTGCTTAGTCTTAAGTTGACCCTGCATCGTCTTAAAACTTTTCTTTTGGTCCGTCTACCCTCCTTACTTCATCTGTTCTTTTGTTTCATCTTCCCTCCTTGCTTCGTCTGTTCTTTTGTTTCGTCTTCCCTCTTCGCTTCATCTATTCTTTTTTTTCGTCTGCCTTCTTCGCTTTGCCTGTTCTTTTGTTTCGTCTGCCCTCTTCGTTTCGTCTGTTTTCTGCTTTTATGACCAAGACTTCTTCCTCTATTTACTATTCATCTAATACCATCGTCAGGTCCATTTTGACTCTTCAAACGATAGATTCTGTCTTAGGTATTCATAAAAGTGGTAGATCTTGAAGCCCTCTTTTAAGCTACCCCTAAGAACACCCAAATTCGATACCCATGATGAGGGTTATTCAAGTGTCCCCAAAATAGGTTTGGTATAGTTGAGGACAAATACTGTATTTCATCAAATGTCTTCGAATGTTTGGGTTCCGAAATGGGATCCAACACTTATAGATCTATAACTTTCATGAAGACATCAAAGTGAGATTTTGTCATCTAGAGGATCAAAATTGGACCAGACAATGTAAAATGAACAGTGCATAGAAGAAGTTTCGGTCTACAGTACATAAAAGATGTTTCAATCTACAATTCATAAAAGAAGTTTCAGTCTACAGTGTATAGAAGATGTTTCAGTCTACAATGCATAGAAGATGTTCAGTCTACAGTGCATAGAAGATGTTCAGTGGATAACAAAGTTATGGCTGAAAGAATCATACAAGGTTTTGTCCTTAATCATATTGAACCTGTTTCGGGACAATTAGCATAACTTTCTCTATAGATGTCGAATTAAGGTCATTCTTAGACTGTTTGGAAGAGCATCTATAATTCTACAACTTTCATAAGACATCAAAGTGAGATTTTGTCATCTAGAGGATCAAAATGAGACCAGAAGATGCAAGATGAACAAAGCATAGAAGATGTTTCAGTCTACAGTGTATAGAAGAACTTTCGGTCTACAGTGCATAGAATACGTTTCAATCTACAGTGCATAGAAGATGTTCAGTCTATAATGTATAAAAGATGTTTAGTCTATAGTGTATATAAGAAGTTTCCACATCAGAAGATATGCACTAGAAGATAGGCACCGGAAGAAACAAAAGGTCAACATAAGAAGATACAAAGAGTCAACCCTAGAAGATGCATAAGGTCAACCCCTGAAGATACTAATGGTCAACCGTAAAAGATATAAAAAGTCAACCCTAGAAGATACGGTAGGTCAACCTAGAAGATACAGAAGGTCAACCCTGGAAGATATAGAAGGTCAACCTTAGAAGATTAAGAAGGTCAGCCGTAGAAGATATAGAAGGTCAACCTAGAAGATACAGAAGGTAAACCTAGAAGATGCAGAAGGTCAACCTAGAAGATACAGAAGGTCAACCCTAGAAGATAATTCAGTCTACAGTGCATAAGAAGATAGGTTTCTCCAAGGTCTTCCTCACTTCACCAAAAGTTTTGAACCACTAACTACACTTATCCTAACATTATTATATGGATCATCCAACTTCCAAAACATCTCTATAACAAATCATAGGTTATCAATGATCACTCAAAAATTACAAAAACAAGACATTTATATAGATTTTTCACCATCCACATCAAACACATTCAACTTACAAAATCAAGTCATCAATCCCACATTCTCATCATTTTAGTTTCATTTAACAATACCCATAACATTTAAAGCATAACTTACTTGGTTTCACTTCAAAATCTGTAGAAACAACACTATCCTTAGCTCCTAAGCATCACACGTTCATCGTGTTCTGAAGGTGGTCGGGATAGGTTTTTAGTGATAATGAGGAAGAAGATAGCAAAAATGCTAGTAGTAAGTGGAGGACAGTGTGATCTTCAAACTTAATGTGGTAGTGATTGAACAAAACGAAAATGATGAAGAAGAAGAGAAGAGAGACACGAAGAGGAAGATGACGAGAGCAAGAACAACACCTAATAGACTTTTAAATAAAAAGCATCGTGGGAGAGTAGTAAAAAGGGTTTAAATGCTTAGTGGACTTAAGTCATTGTTTGGCAAGTGACTTTTGTCACTTGCCACATGTCCAATTATTATTATGTAAATCCAATTTCTATTCTAATTGTCTCCCAATTTTCAATGACACTTGTCAATAAATCCTAAATTCATTTATCAAAATTTTCATTAACATTTGACAGTAATTTCTACTATAATTTATAATTTGTTTTGCCACTTGGCATTTTTCCTAGCCCAAAAATTACCCCAATTTTTTTAGAAATTTTCTTAAGGTTCTCTAACAATTTTAAATCAACAATTACACTCTCAAAATTAATTTTCAACATATGAAACCACACTTCTCAATATATAATTTTCAACACAAAAAACCATGTTTCTCAATATACTCACATTTGTAAACATTTATACCTAGAATGTTAATGAATGCATGTGCATGAGCATATCATATAATGAATGAGCATGAAGCACATTTCTAATCTCTTAGTGAATCTCTCACATTTACAATTTTAGCCTTAACATGGGTATCAGGATGTTACAACTCTCCCCTCCTTAAAAGAAATTTCGTCCTCGAAATTCTTACCTAATTGTTCAAATAAGTGGGGATATTGTCTCCTCATATGCTCCTTCATTTCCCGTTTCCCATGGCTTAGCCCTCGAATTTTTCTTCTTGATGAATAAGCATGATTTAAATTAATTATAAGGTTTTGATGGAATAATTTTGGGAGTTAATTATTATGTCTATATTAGTAGGATTTATTTCATGAGTTATTTGAATTAAGATAGTAAGATTGTATAAGGGCATTTTTGGTAGCTCACTTAAGTTTGGAAGACTTAAGGCTTTAAAGGAAGGGTATAACTGGAAGATGAAAAGTTGTCTTGTATTAAAAGAAGGAAGAAAATGAAAATTGAAAAGAAAAGAGAGAGTGTTGTGGAGAAGAAGAGAATGAGAGAAAGAAGAGAAAACAAGCTAGGGTTTCGTGATGTTTGAAGATTTTGAAGCTAAACAAGTAAGTATAAACATTAACCCTTCTTTATTTGTTGGATGAAGAATATTTAGTAATAATTAGAGGTGAAAATGAAGTTGAATATGTATAGGAAGTTGTTCATGATTGTATATGCAAATGTTCTCTTTTTGGGTTAATGATCAAAGATAAATCATGAATTGGTTTGTGAATGATATTGAGTTGAAATGAAGTAGAAAGGATGATTTTTTTATAAGATGTGTTAGATGTAAGATGTTGGGGGTGAGGAATCTGAAAAATTTGGGAAGACGAGTTGAGTTTCTGTCAAAGTTATCCGCGGCGAAGTCCCCATGGTTCATCGCGGCCAACTCTGAGGTTCGCCGTGGCTAACCTACAAGAAATCAAAGTTCGTCGCAACAAAGTTTTCTCTGCACAACTTGAACATTCTTCGGTATTTTACTTATAACTTTTTATGTAGTTATCCAAATGGAATTATTTTTTATTTTTAGTAAACTATAGACATAGGGATACAATTTTTCTGATGAAATCAAGTTTTAATTTAGTCTCTAAGAATTTCAATTTTTGAATGGAAGTTGAGCATATAATATTGTTTCAATATAAGAATAGTCCGAAAATATTTGGGGTATAACTTTCAGATTTTTTAGTGTCATTAGAAACTTAATAAAATGGGGAAAATGTTTATAGAAGAAAGTTTTATCAAATTTCTTCATTTACCTAATCAAAATGATTGTAGAAAATTGACCCAAAAATTTAAAGTTTTGAAAGGGTTTAGGTTCAAAAAGCTTAGGAAATACATAGGTTTTAGTGAATATGTTTCTTTGGGTTCTAAATTGGAATTCCTACTGAATGGAGTTTTTGATTATTGTTAAAGGAAATCAAGGAAGGCAAAAGGAGCAAGGGGAGAGGTCTCCTTGAACAAGTTTATAAGCAAGGATTTCAAGGTGGGTTACATGTTTATAATTGAGTAATGAGCCATGACTATGTTTTCAAAGGAAAGAGAATTAAATGTTTTCAATTGCTTGATAATTGTTGCAATATTGCTTTTGAATGACTTGAGAAATTGTTATATGATTGGTATATGAATTTGGTTGATGGAAATGCATGTGACATATTTGATGTTCGTGGATAATTGTGTTTCTGAAATATGCCTTTGTGGTAAAATGTTAGGAAAATAATGTTTTCAAAAAAGTGCCTTCTTAGGCAAAATGTTTTGCAATTTATGAAATACATATTATGTGGGTTTGTGGTGGTCCTCTAAGTTAAGTCAAGTGTACTTTGATAAAAGGCTTCTTCTGCCTGCCCGCTAGTGGCATGGAGCTCTTTCACGAACTCCCATAAGTTCACGGCTATGCAAGACCATTAAGTGGGATTATGATAGTACGTTCTGTTCACAACTACATGGGACCATTATGTGAAAATATGTAATACATTTTGTTTTTAGATCCACCGAAACCGTTATGATGTGCTTATGTGCTTAAGATATATTGACAAGTTGATGCTTACATGATTTGTGTTATTGTGAATTGGTTGAGAATTTGAGGACTAAACATTTTATGATTTAATAAGAATTTTTCCATGACAAATAAATATTTCAACGGTTTTTGCTTATTTCTCCGTTATAAACTTGTTACCCACGAGCTTTCAATCTCACCCCCCGTTCCTCCCCATTTCTAAGTGATGAGCAAGAGATCGAGTGATCAAGAGCATAAAGGCATTTGGAAACTACAAGATAGTTAGCTTTTGTATTAATTTAGTTTGATTTTTGAGTAGCTTTAGCAACATATCAAACATAAGCATCCATTTGTATTTTGTATTAAGCGAATGATGTCAACATAAGCATCCATTTGTATTTTGTATTAAGCGAATGATGTCATGTTGATATGTGATTAAAAGTATTGTAAAACTCTTTACTTTTGAGGTTAATGAAATATGAATTTTCGTATGGATGAGGTTGAGTTGAAATTAGGTATACTTGAGGAAGTTATCATTTTGAGATTGATCATTTTGATTATGAATTGTTGTAAAATATAAGTGAGATGTGATATAAAAAAAGAAAAGAAAGATAGGAAATTATGAAAAATGAGAATTAGTTATAAGAAATGAATTAAATATTTTAAGAAAAGAGATTAGAGAGTATGATGAAGTAATATTGAGACATCTCCTTTGGTAAATCTAAATTATAGGCCAAAGGTCCTATCCTTTTGATGATCTCATAAGAACCAATGTGACACTCTCAGAAATACTCTGTCTCCCACACTGTACTCTATATCATGTCGATGTTGATCCGCATAACTCTTATATCTATCTTGAGGTGCTTTAATTCAGCTTCGGATCAACTTCAACTTGTCTACTGTATTTTGTATCAACTCTGGGCCTTCAACTATTCTCAAGCCCTCTTCATCCCAATATAATGGCGACCAACATTTTCTACCATATAATGCCCTATACAGTGCCATTCCAATGCTACTATGGTAATGGTTGTTATAAGCAAACTCTATCAATGTCACATATTGATCTCAAGCTCCCTAGAACTCCAATACACAAGCTCTGAGCATATTCTCAATAGTATTAATTATCCTCTCACTCTATCCATCTACCTGAGTATGAAATGCTGTACTGAAGTGCAGCTTAGTACCTATAGTAGACTGCAAGCTCCTCCAAAACCTTGATGTAAATCTTGGATCCCTGTCCGATACAATAGACACTGCAACCCCATGCAGTCTCACCACCTCATTCACATACCTCCAAGCCAACTGATCTAGTGAGTTACTCTGTCTCACAGGAAAGAAGTGGGACGCCTTATTCAATCGGTCCACTATGACCCATATTGTAGCATTTTGCCTCAGAGTCTTATGCAATCCCATAATAAAGTCCATAGTAATCCATTCCCATTTTCACTCCGGAATAGGCAACGAATGTAGCTTCCCTACTGGAGCCTGGTGCTCGGCTTTAGCTTGCTACCATGTCATACATCTAGATACATATTCTGCCACTTGCTTCTTTATTCCAGGCCATTAGAAATGCTGCTTCAGTGTGTTATGTATCTTGGTAGTACTAGGATGCATAACATAGGTGGCCATATGAGCTTCCTCAAGTGTTTCCTTCCTGAGGTCATCCACATTAGGCACATGTAGCCTCTGATTCAACCACAAAGTCTCATCCCTCAATTTAAACTTAGGATTTGGATTCATCTTTACCTTATATATAAGCTTCACTGTATTGGGATCTTTCTCCTGAACTTTTCTGACTTTGTCATGTAGAATAGGTCTTAGCTTCAAAGTAGCAATCAGTGCCTTATCTTGCTCCATATTCAACTCCACATTTAAAGATATCAAGTGAAACAAATTGGGTAACCTCGATACTTGAATATGAGTTGCACTGGCATTAGACTTTCTGCTCAAAGCATCTTCCACCACATTAGCTTTCCTCGGGTCGTACTTAATAGTGTATGCATAATCCTTTAGTAACTCAATCCATCTCCTCTACCTCAAGTTCAACTCCTTCTGACTCAGCAGATAACTCAAACTCTTATAATCTATCTAAATCTGAAAGGTCTCTCCATACAAATAGTATCTCCAAATCTTTAGAGCAAAGCCAACTGTAGCTAGCTCTAAATCATGTACCAGATAATTAATCTTATGGGACCTTAATTGTATCAATGCATAGGGAATCACTTGGACATACTGCATCAACACACATCCCAATCCTTGATGTGATGCATCAATATACACCATTTATCCTCCAGTCCCCAATGGTATAGTTAACACCAGTGCCATAGTCAACCAATGCTTTAGCTCCTCAAAGCTCTTCTCACACTCCTCATTCCATCTAAACACTACATTCTTCCTCAAAAGTTTTGTCAAAGGGGTTGAGATTAGAGAAAACCCCTCGGCAAACCTCTGGTAATATTCGGCCAATCTTAGGAAGCTTCGAATTTTAGACACATTCCTTGGAGTTTCCCAATTCATCATTGCCTCAATCTGCATTGGATCATCTTATATGCCTTATCCGGTCATTATATGTCTCAAAAACACTACTTTGTCCAGCTAAAATTCACACTTACTAAATTTGGCATACAACTGCTTTTCCCTCATAATTTGTAAAATGACTCTCAGATGCTTAGCATGCTCTTTTCTGCTTTTCGAATACACCAAAATATCATCAATGAATACAATCACAAATCGGTCTAGGTAGGGCTTAAACACCTTATTCATCAAGGCTATAAATGTTGTCGAGGCATTAATTAACCTAAATTGCATAACTAAGAACTCGAAGTGCCTATACATGCTCCTGAATGCACTCTTAAGTACATCAGCCTTTGCTATTTTTAACTAATAGTACCCTTATCTCAAATCTAGTTTAGTGAATACCTGAGTTCCCTGCAGCTGATCAAGTAAATCATTAATTCTAGGTAGTGGGTACTTGTTCTTCACTGTCATCCGATTCAGCTACCTATAATCAATGCATAACCTCAAAGTCCCATCTTTCTTCTTCACAAATAACACTAGAGCCCCCCAAGGTGATGCACTAGGTCTAATAAAACCCTTTTCCAGCAACTCCTGTAGCTGAGCCTTCAACTCCTTCATTTCTACAGGTTCCATCCTATATGGAGGAATAGATATAGGAGCAGCACCTGGAATTAGATCAATGGTGAACTCTATTTCTCGATCTGGAGGTAAACCAGGTAGCTTGGTGGGAAATATATCCAGGAATTCCCTAACTCTAGAAATGTCCTGCATATTCTGCTCAACTCTAGTATCAATGACGTGGGCTAGATAGGCCTCACATCTACCCTACATCAACCTCAATGCACTCATGAAGGATATCATACAGGTTGGTACCACTTGACCAACTCCTCTGAATACGGTCCTCGGCTGACCAGGAGATTCTAATATTACCTCTTTGGTATAATAGTTCATAACAGCCCTATGAGCAGTGATCCAATTCATACTTAGGATAACATCTATCTCTCTTAGCTGTAATATAGTAAGATCTACCTCCAACTCTGCTTGATCAAACCGAATCAAACACCCCTTACATACCTCTCCTATAACTATAGTACTACCTGTTGGTGTACTCACCTTTAGCCACTACTGTAGTATCTCCCTATGACAAAGCAGCTTAGATGCCAAATGCGGTGTGATGAATGAATGTGTAGATCCTGGATCTAACAATGCAAATGCCTCATAATCATAAATAAGGAGCGCATCTGCAATAACATCTGGTGAGTCCTGAGCCTCCAGCTTGGTCACAACATAGTCTCGTGCCTGGGACTCTGGTCAGCTGCTCCGCACCTCAGATCTGATAAAAGGGCTCCCGAATCTCACTCTGCCCCCCACTCATACCAAATTGAGCTCCTAAAGTAGTAGGACAATCTCTAATCTGGTGATCAAAAGAGCCGCATCTAAAGCAAGCTCCAGTCAGTTTCCAGCACTCTCTACCGTGCCTCTTCTCACAATACTCATAAAGTGGCAACTAACTCTGTACTGTACCTCTTCCATTTCCTGATTGTACAAAGCCACCCCTCTGCCTGAATCTTGACCACCTAAATCCTAACTACGCTACTCCAGTTGGTGGTCTGAAGACTCTATTCTGATGCTTACTGAATCTACCGCCAGAACCACTTCGACTCTCACTAGACCACTTCATTATAAACTCTTGTCGAGTCTCTGCTTATCTCTCTCTCAATAGCTGCTTAATTCTGATCGAAGTAGCTCTCAACTCAGTGAAACTATTCAAGTTTGAAAGCGTCAACCTTGTTCTAATCTTTATATTGAGCCCATCCTCAAACCTCCTACACTTGTCTTCTGTTGTAGGGATCAACGCAGTAGCATAGCCCATCAACTCATTGAACCAAATCTCATATTCTGCCACTGACATCCTACCTTGCTTCAAATCTAGAAACTCCTTTATCTTCCTGTCCAAGTTAATCTTGGGCACGTAGTTTTCTATGAAGACCCTCAGAAAGTCTTCCCACGTCAATTGGCAAGGCCTGATGATACTACCCAAGACAATCCTCCACCACTAGTAAGTTGGGCCCTGCAGTAAGGATATTGCATAGTCGAACCTCTCATCAGACTCACAGTTCATCTGATCAAAAACCCCTTTCTATCCTCTCTAACCATGCTTCGGCCTCAGCGGGGTCTATGCTTCCATAGAAATCCATAGCTCCCTGCTTCTGCAGCCTATCATACCTCCTCTCTCTTCTCTCGGGAACTCTAAGAGGCATTTCCTCTGATCGAGGTACCAAGGACTTGCTACTAGCTCCTATCGATTCTAGGTCAGTTGGTTTCCCCACTTGATCACCTAGAGCGGAT
>JANSVA010095747.1:0-10802 GCA_025504915.1 Erythroxylum reticulatum
GGTGATATAAATGTGAATGCACTGTTATGGATTGTTTGAGGAAAAATAAGGATATAAGTAGAAATGGTGAGAATAAATAGTACAAGCCAAGTTGAAAGTGACCTTGAGAGGTTGAACTTGGACTTGAAATGATTGTTTGAATTTTAAAAAAAAGTGACAAGAGTTAGTATTTAGTATAGGCATATGTTTATGAAATTCAGATCAGAATTTTTGGATGAGTACACATCTATGATTCCGAATTGATTGTGAACATATGCATGCATAATGACATATGATAATTGGAAGGTGAGATGATAACAGCTATATATGAAAAAGTGGTCAAGGGTAAGTTGATTTGCCATTGTGAGTGCACATCTGATAGTGGGATCACTATTACAAGTGATAATCTTAAGCATATATGTACTTTATGCGTGGAGATGATATAGGAAGCAATCAGTGACTTATTAAATAAGTGCTAATCATAGTTCCTATAGTTCAAAGTCTAAGATGAGTTAGAGTAAGACGTGAAAGTTCTTGTAGTGATCAATGGAGAAGGAATTGAGATTGTTAATGATGTTATCATATGTGATAAATTTGAGGAGAAAGAAGAAGGACACGATTATGGAATAAATCGATCCTATTAAGATTTTATAAATAGTGAAATTGATCTTCTTAAGGTACTAAGAATGACTCATAAACAATCATGGAAAATAGTTGGTTGATGAGGATTCCATGAGCAGTATCGAGGATGGTATCAAGAAATCTACTTCCAAGGAAGAATTTCATTGAGATACGTTCAGCAAACTAGATGATTCAATTTAAGAGTGATCAATGAAGAAACAAATCGGAAATGAATATGTAATAAATCAAAAGTGAAAAATGGAGTCTTATCCCAAGTGGAGACTCAGGCATATGAAGTGGAATATGCTACTGAGAGTGTATACATTTTGTTTGATGTAAAGTATCCAACTATGTTAGTGGATTTTAAATTCGAGGTGACATTATTGCTAATGTGAGGAGAATATAGGTCCACATTATATTTAGTGTAAATATGATTCGGAGATACAAATTAAATCTGAGGAATGTGATACCACCACATAAAGTGAAGTATTCAAATAAATTGAAATGTGTGAAGGAACTAGGACAAATGAACAAACATTAGAATACTCAATGTGAAATTAAAGGAAATCGAATGAAAGGAGAAAATCATGCGAGAAAAGAAGTCAATTGGGAGATAACATAAGACAATAGTACCTCAATGAGGAATTAGTATCTTAAGGAATTGCAAGAATTAATTATGGACACAAGGAAATTTGGGTTATATCTGTTGGAGTTATCAATGCCTAGACAGTATCATGAAGTTGAAAATTTAAGTGATCCAAGTAAAATCAGATCAATTAGTGATGATGATCATGGATGAGATATTAAATGTATTCGAACAGTTAAAAAAATATTTTGAACACTTGAGGAAACAAGTATATGCCAAGTTAAATGAAAGTGTAATGAAGAGTGCAGAATGTTGAGTTAAATACGGGGCAAAATGAAGTGTTATTAGTTGCATTGAAATTTAAGATTAGTTTCACTTGAAAGAAGTGTTAAAGCCTAAAAGCAAGGATTTAGAATTGTGAATCCCATAGAGGAACTGAAAACGAGTCTGAATTTTTGAGTGGAGTCGGAAGAATGATATTTGGTGATTGAAAGAAGAAGTATGTGTACCTGATAAGGAAGATTGAGTAAAGAGATTGATAGAGAAGTGCAATAACAACCTAAGCTAGACTCCCTAGTACAAATACGTTGAAATGGTATCTAATTGCTAAGGATGTAGAAACAAGTGGAAGAATGTTTAAATTACCAATAGTCTTGACTGTTGGAGATATGCTTAAGGCTTATATTTTGGATTTCATAAGAATATGAGACTGTTGTATAATTCAAATTGACTATAGCCGTAGTGACATCATTAAAATAGTCTATAAGTCATTTTATGATGGTAAGGGGTTGTTCACCCTTACACTGAAAGAAAGAGTGCCTCAAAATGAGCAAAGACTAGAATTGATTCGAGACACTAGTGATAAGTGAAGTGGATCTACAATAGGATTTAAGTAATTTAAGAAAGATAAATGATTTAGGTGGATCAACACTGGACATAAGGAATATAGTGAAATGGATACAAGAGTTGAATGTATTAACACTGAATAGAAGTGAATTATCAAAGGAGAGATGAAGTGTTTTTATGAGTACCACCTTGGCAAGGTGTGCTCAGATTTGGACAAAGGATAAGTTAAGCTATTATGAATTGGTCTGTATGAAAATTATTATGAGTTAGTGTTACTAATGAAAGATGTCTTAGACTCATAACATGTGATATGTGAATAGGTTAAGAAATAATGATATGATCGACAGAGATAGATTGACAGCACACAAAGAAAAAGTTGGTGAGTAATCTGAAATATATTGATGAAATGGTCAAGATAGTGTGATGGATTGATAAGTGATTGAAGGAACTATTGAGTTTATCAACTGGGGTCATTTAAAAAAACGAATTTAAGTGGTGAAGTATATGGAAATGGATAAGTATATAAGGAAATAATACCTCTACCTTAGTGATCCAACATATGTGAATTTCAAGGACAAAATTTATTAAGGGGGAGAATTGTAAGATCCTATCCCCCTATTAAGGGTTCAAACCCCGATTTTAATAATGAAGCGAATAACAATGTGAGAGTTAGGAAAATTTGTATTTCATGCTCAGCAGAATGTCAGCATACATGCATGTGAATTTGATTCTTTGCACACATAAAAACAATTGTACATGCACTTATTGACATTTCGGGTATATTGAATAGTAATGGGATAGAATGAGGATTGTGGTTATAGTGAATGAGTAGAATAAAATGGAGTAGAAAGATTAAAAATAAAATTTAAGTGTTGGATTTAGCGAAAAAAATATATTGAAGAAGTTTACTAAGCATATTTAATATAGGACTTTTAGATAGTGAAGTAGAAAGTTATGGTCCTTATGAGTGAAGATGTTCAGGAGCATAGACGTATCATCTATAAAGATGTATCATTTATAATGACGTCACATCATTTGTGATGATATCATTCGTCTTAAGAGATGCATCATCTGTGATGACATCACATCGTCTGTGATGACTTCATATCGTCTTAAGAGTTGCATCATCTTAAGTTGACTTTGCTTCGTCTTAGGTTGACTCTGCTTCATCTTAAGAGTTGCATCGTCTTAAGTTGACCTTGCTTCGTCTTAAGTTGACTTTTGTTTTGTCTACTCTTTTCGTTTCGTCTATTTTTTGACATTCGTCTGCTTTTCCATTAGTCTGCTTATTGCTTCATTTACTTTCCCATTCTTCTACTTTTTGCTTCGTTTGCTTTCTGCTTATGTGACTAAAACTCCTTCTTCTGTGTACTGTTCATTTTCTATCGTCTGGTCCATCTTTGACCCCTTCAGGCGATAGAATTTTTCTACAATGTCTTCATGAAAGATGTAGATATTAAAGTCCTCTTTGAAACCGTCCTAAGATGATATTAATCGGATATCTCTAGAGAGAGTTATACTAGTTGTAAAACAACTTCTGTGTACTGTTCATTTTGTATCGTCTATTCCAAATTTGACTCTTTATACGATAGACTTGCCTTCAAGGTCCTTATGAAAGTTATAGACCTATAGGCCCTCTTTCAAACCACTTAACAAGGATCTTGATCCGATACCTATAGCGAAAGTTATGCCAGTTTCCCCAAAAGAAAAAGGTTCAATATGATTGAGGAAATAACTAAATTGAATGATTTTGGTGTCAATAGAGACATAAGACATAGGGGAATATGTTTCTAGAAGAAAGTGCTGCAAAATGTATTTAGTGTCGTGGTCAAAAAGAACATCTAAAGTTTACCTGAAATGATGTGTTATGGGAAAAATCTGAAAGTGAGTAAGGGGTTATGATTTATGATTACAGTGGTTTTGTTAAGTCATAAACTTAAGTATAAATTATACTTAAGTGAGTTCTAATACAGGGAAGTGGATAAGTGGATAAGAAATAGATAGGTTTCCTAGATAAAGACAAGATTTTTATTGCCTTAAAAGGCTAACTGCTGTCCTTATCCTTACCATTCTTGAAACTTCTTTCTTTAGAGTTCCTCTAACCGAGAGCTTTCTTCAAAAAATGCAGATATTTTTCAGGATCAGGAGAATACCCCGTTATGCCAATGAGAGTATACCTACAGCATACAAGTGAAGGATAAAGATCGGGATCAGTTCGCATCTGCATTGCATTTCTTTAATTTGTATTGAATTGTTCATTCTGCAACTTTTGTATAAATTTGTATTTCGAAACAACTAAAGTGTTTTGTATTTGTGAAAGGGCCCAAATGGCTATTGTAAATATTGGTGATTGTATTGTGTTGATTAAAAATGGTTATGAAATAAAGTGGGGCCCGATTTGATTATGGATTTTTGTGTATCATATTTGTGGTTTAAAACAAAAGAAAAATTTTATACCGATTTCTGAATGATTGAGTGCTCTAACATGCCACCTTCATGGGGCACGAGCTCGAATATCACCCATCGATGTCGGGTTTAGGTCTTGCAGGAGTGGGGTGTTACATCATATGTGTTTCATTATAATTCTTGATATGATCATAATGGCTTTTTACAAAGTATCAATCTAATGTCTGAATGTTGTAGTTATTAATTGAAACATGTATCAAGGAACACTCACTTAAATAGAGTTTATAGTGATACCATCACTTATAGATGTTTTACAGAGATTGGTGATTAAACTAGCAGTAGTAGTTTGATGGACTTGCTACCTATTAAGTCTTAATACCAAGATGAGATCTTGTGTGTTAATCACCATATAGAGTAAAGCAGGAGATCTAAAAGGAAAAACCAATTAAGGGCAAAACGGTAATTTTATCCTTTATTGTGCAGATGACTATAATATGATCCATAATAGAGTTTGCAATTGGACAATTTATTTGAAACATATGTTCTCATAATATTTAGTAATTTAAGAGTTCAGCTAATTGTCTTTAGTGGAATGACATTTGGTTAATAAGCTGGAATTAATTTTAATGAGATTAAATTAATTCTGAGCTTATTAGAGCTTGAATTATATAAGTCTAATTAGATTCTCCACTTGGCTTCTAGGAAAGGTTATCAAGCAAAGTAAGAAAAATAAATAGAGGTTACCATAAATAAGAAAGAAGAAAGGGCCGAATTAGATTCGAAATAATAATACATGAACAATTTAATTAAGAATTAACTAAATTGGGTTTTAAGCCTATGATTAAATGATTGGCTTACTTTACTTAAGTGTTAATTAGAAGCCAAAGTAATCATTTAATATTAGGCTAGATTTTGGTTTGATTTAATTAATTAGATTGATTAACTTAAAACAAGATTTGTAAAGACAAAAAAAAGGGGGGCAAAAACCAAAACTACAATGATGTAGTTTTAGATTTTATAGCTAAATTGACAACTACACATTTAACATTGAATTGCTAAATATAGGATGGGTTTTTATCATGCTTCATGATCATTAAATGGTTTAATGGTGTCCTAATTAAATGGTTTAATGGTCTTATCATTAAATGATTTAATGGTTGTCATTTAATGTTGGCATATAGAAAAACAAATCAACCTTTTAGCATTCTTTTGATTAAAGAAAGAGTAAGTGCATTTGTTACTCTCTCTCCCTTCTTTCATCTTGCAACCAAAAACGAGAGTACCATTTTTGTTTTTTGTCTTTTCATCTAGCCATATTAAACAAATGTGAATGTCTCATTTATGGCTCTTTCTTTCAGTTTTGATTAAGAGAATGAAGTGGTGCAAAAGTTACGTCTCCTTCTTCCTTTGCCGAAACTAGTAATGAGAGAGTCTCATTTTAGTTCTTTCAACAAATAAGAAAAACCTCTTTAATATTTCTTCTCCTTTCCCACCAAAGGATCTTGTTAACTAAGTTATCCAAGGAGAACAAGTGGTAGATCAAATTAGTTGAGGATACAAGAGCGAGGAGTCAAAGTTGTAACAAAGGAGTCAGTAAAAATTCAATCTTGTTCTTATGTTATTTTTTTTCTAATACTGTATCATGTATGGATTAAACATGTTGATTTGGTTATTATGCTTCCGTTGTGTTTTGATTTTAGAAAAAGTTTTTGAAATCTACCGTTTAGTTAAATTTAGTATGCTTTTGTTTTTGATCCAACAATTGGTATCAGAGTTATTTTATTATGCATGATTAGGTTCCTATATATTGAATGGGTTGGCAATTATATTTATGTATGATGTATATTTTTTGTGACAGAAATATATATGGTGTATGTTTTACTCTTTTAGTTATCCATAGAATATAGATTTACCTTATAAGTTTGTAATAAAGCATATGAACGGAGGTGGACGAATGAAGATGACGGAGGTGACAAAGTGTGACTGCCAAATACAACTTTTCATATGGGTCTTACTCCTACCTTCTCTCTCTATATCTCCCTCTATTCAATTGCCCCTTTATGTACTGTGGTTACTCAGTCTTCAAGCTGCACTTAAGGAGATAAATCCGATAGCGACAACCCCAGGATTCAAGGAAGACGATGAGGTTGGTGTTGATAAGGATGGAGTTGAAATTGAGGTTGTGGCCACCAACACAGTGCAAGACAGAGAAGTGAAGACATACGTGGCGAAAGGTTATCTCATGGGCAGAGGTTGAATGAGGGCTGCACTGTTTCAAGGTAAGATTCACCTGTTTTGTTTGTTTTTTGTTTTTGGGTGCTATCCCTTATCTGGTTTTTGGTAAAGACATATATGAGGTTGCCACTGGCTGTGGGAAGAAGCAGCCTATTCGTTACTATTACGATCTGGGCTTTTGCTTTATATTGTATATAAATATCTATATATGTAAAGTCTGAAGAGGAGGAGGTTGACATAAAGTAGGCATAAAGAGAAGGAGAGAGAGACAGAGAGAGAGAAAGCAAGCGTAGGGGTGTTCAAGGAAGAGCTTCCAAGTTTAGGCGCATAGTCCTAAAGACAGTGGGGTGCAGCGAAGAGCTTACTAAACCTTCAATGTTGTTGGCCCCCAAAATTTTTTTATGAATAAGTGTGATTTAAATCAATTATAAGATCTTTAGGAAAGTATGTAGAGTTAATTCTTATGTTAATTTTAAAAAGCTTATATGATACGGGTTGATTGAATTAAAGTGTTAAGGTTATAAGAAAGTTCAAGGGTAATTTTGGCAAGACAATTAAGGATAAAGAACATAAGACATGTAAGGAAGGGTAAAATGGACATTGTGTAAATTATTAAGGGTATAAAAGGGGAGAAGATTGTCGTGCATTGGGGGGAAGAAGCTAATTCATGGATGAGAAAAGATAGAAGAGAGAGAGAAGTACGAAAAAGGATGAAACAGAGAAAGAGGAGAAAACAAGCTAGGGTTTCAATTTTCTAAGCCTTCAATAGAGATTTTGAGGGTGTTCAAGAAGGGAAAAGGGTTGAGGAAGAGAAGAGCTTCCATTTGAGCCAAGGATCTCGTCATTTGGAGATAAATCAAGGAAAACAAGAAAGACAAAAGAAGCAAGGGATCAAGCGAGGCAAGAGGAACAAGAAAAGAATCATTTTTAATAAGTCTCCAAGCAAGGAAATCAAGGTGGGTACATGTTTATAATAGAGTAAATAAGCTACAGGTGTTTTCTTTAAATCAAAGAAGTTTACTGATTTAAATTACATCATAAATGTTGCATCTATTGCTTTTGAATGATTTGTGACGTTGCTATATGTGTTTGCTACATGATTTGTGTGATGATTTATGAAAGGACTTTGCAAATGATTTTTAAAAGATACATATTCATGGAAACATGTTTTCAAGAATGGTTTTTAAGAAATATTTCAAGTATAAGACAAGCAAGTTTTCAAGAAGTGCCATTTTGGGCAACAAGTTTACAACCATGAAATATGTGTTATGTGGGTTTATGGTAGTTCCTCAAAAATGTCACGTGCACGTTGACCAAGTATAGGCTTCTCCCACCTGCCCGCTAGTGGCACGGAGCTCCTTCATGGACTCCCTCACGTTTACAACTACACAAGACCATTGTGTGGAAATGTGTAGTGCGTCATATTTTTGGACGTACCCAATCCATTCTGATATGCTTATGTGATCATGTCATGTTAACAAGTTTGATGCATTCATGTTTTGTGACTTGTGGATTTTGGATGAAAGCCTAAAAAACTTGTTTTCTATAAACTCAATGAAAGTTTGCCATGATAAGAAAAGTGGTTTCAAAAGTTTTGCTTATCTGTTTTTATTATAAACTGTTACTTATGATTTTTCAAGCTCAGCCCCGTTTTTACCCTATCTTCAGGTGATAGTTAAGAGATCAAGTGATCAAGAGCCTAAGGGGAATTCTCCAAATTTGCTTAATCTGTAGTTTGAGTTAATTTTAGGAAAGAAACAGTTTATTTATTCAAGAACCCTTTAGTAATTTGAGACTTTGAGATGATGTTATAATATGGCTTAGAATGCCATTAAAGGTTTGTAAAACTTTATTCTTTTGCTGTTATAGAAATATGAATTATGTATGGAGGATATTGAGATGATTTTCAGCTTAAACAGATGGTTTGAGCATAAATTGTGGATATATATATATATATACATATACACACGTACGCCTAAGTGAGATTCATGGGAAGGCAAGACAGGAATTATGATTGATCAAAATGTAGTTGGATGGGACGAGACAAATAAGTTGAGATTTGAGAGTTTGATGAAGTCAATCTGGTAACAGAATGGTTAAACTCAGGACATTCCAAGTTTGCAAAATGTAAAATTACAAGCCTTCTATAGGGTAAAATTGATGTTATGACTTAAGGGAAAAATCTAGATTGAACTAGGCTACACTAGACCAAATTGTCTTCTAGAAGCTATAGGTCTTTCTTTTAGCTTTCCAATAATATGTAGTATGATATTTTTGGACCTCTAGATCGAGAATTAGGGTCCTTAAAAAGGGAAATGCTTAGGAGGATAAAGATGTATTGTCTATAAAGACGTATTGTCTGTGATGATGTCACTTCACCTGTGATGGCGTCATATTGTCTATAGAGTTGTATCATCTATAAAGACGCTTCGTATTAAAAGCTGCATCGTCTTAAGTTGACTTTGTTTCATCTTAAGTTAACTCCGCTTCATTTAAAGAGTTGCATCGTCTTAAGTTGACTCTGCTTCTTCTTAAGAGTTGCACCATCTTAAGTTGACTTTGCTTTTTTTTAAGTTGACTCCACTTCATCTTAAGAGTTGCATCGTCTTAAGTTGACTTTGCTTCATCTTATGTTGACCCCGCATCGTCTTAAGACCTTGCTTCATCTTAAGACTTTTGCTTCGTATGCCTTATTGTTTTGTCTACTTTTTAGCTTCGTCTGCCTTATTGTTTCATCTGCTTTTTGGCTTCGTATGCCTTATTGTTTCATCTGCTTTGCTTCGTCTGCCTTGTTTCGTCTACTTTTCAATTCGTCAGCTTTGTTTCGCCTGTTTTGCTTCACCTGCCTTGTTTCGTTTGCTTTTTTATTCATTTGTTTTGCTTTGTCTACTTCGCTTCGTCTGCTTTGTTTCGTCTGCTCTGCTTCATTTGCTTTGCTTCGTCTATTTTTCAATTCGTCAGCTTTTTGATTGGTTTCATCTAATCCTATCGTCTGGTCCATTTTTGACCCTTTAGACAATTGAATTTGTCTTCAAGACTTCATAAAAGTTGTAGATCTTAAAGCCTTCTTTCTAATAATTCAAAAAACACTTTGTTTCGACATCTGTAGAGAGAGTTATGTCAATTGTCCCGAGATAAGTTCAATATGATTCAGGTCAAAATCTTGTTTGATTCTTTCGGCCAATACTTCGTTATCTGACCTCCAAATAAGATGAACCTAGTGTCTAGAAAAAATAAAGACATAGAGCTATCAAATGATCTAAAGGATAAAAATTTTAACCCAGCATCTAAGATGCTCAATATCTAGATGAATGTTGAGCATAGAATATTTGCTTCAGAATAAGAAAGATTTGAAAGATAGGGCCCGATACTCGGTATTAAGAAATGAGGATGAACCGAGGATGACTAATGAGGGTTAAATGGGAATAACCTTGCATGGTAACATGTACAAGCACATGTCATATGATAAGCAATGTGGGCTCTAGAATCGGGGTCCAACACAGTTATAGTATCAAAACAAGAAGAGGATTCAATGATGGTTAAGGAAACCTCATTAGAAATAGTTCAGTGTTTACGATTTTGTAAGAGTTAGGTTCCAAAAACAGTACCCAACCTTATGTTATCTGAGCAAGAGTCGGGTTTCGAAAATGGGACCTAACAGATATGGTATTAGAGCACCAAAATTAGGATCTTACATGGGCATCTTTGGAAATATGTGTCAGGTTACATGTGTTTTGACGTGTTTTAGCATGCATTAGCAGTTGATCCTTATTCAAGACACATATGTATGAGGTACACGCATGAAAAATTGTTAAGAGTCTGACCTGATGGAAATAGTAATAAAAGGGTGATGATCTGGTAGAATGTAAGGAAAACATAAATTGTTATGATCTTAAGAAGATGAAATTGGAACCTAAGTGGTTGTTTGATGAGTATGACAAGGGTTATAATCCTCCATAAGAATGTGTTAGTGGAATTAAGATCAAAAATTTTGATGACCATACACCTCTAAGTTTGAATCAATGGAGAATGTACATATGCAAGATGTAATCTGAAGGATAATTGGAAGATGAGATGAATGATAACGATATATGTACAAGTTCAAAAGGTTAAGTTGAATTGTTATTGT
>JANSVA010095768.1:0-10802 GCA_025504915.1 Erythroxylum reticulatum
GAATGAATGTAGTGATCGCACGTAGCTCACCCTTATCATAGGATATGTACCGGAATGACCTGCGGGCGTCCCGGTGCATACCCAATGGTGAGGGGGTGCTACATTAAGTATATCTGCAACAGTCAAGACTATTGGCAACTCACAAGTGTGGTCATTTGCTTCTACCTCCTTATCCATCAAATGCTATCTCGACATATTCCTACTAGGATGTATATCATGGGTTGTTATTTATGCTTCTCTAACAATCTCTTTTCTTAATCAACTTTATTGTTACACATACTTTTTATTTTAATCACAAAGTATCATTCTTCCTATTCAAACTTAAAATTCATATTCACTTCTAATTTATCAGTAAGATTCACAATTTCTGAATCTTCAATTTGGGCTTTGTTCATGTGAAACTGATCTAAATTTTTAGTGCAACTAATAATACTTTATTTTGCCCCAAATTCAACTCCATTCTGCACTAGATTTGATAACTTCAATATCCAAATTTGTGATACACTGCTATTGAATTTTCTATTCAATGCATCTGATTACAACACTAGCTTTACCAGTATAGTACTTATTTGTATAATCATAATCCTTCAAATAACTCTATCTATTGTCTTAGTCTCGTATTCAATTCTTTCAACTCAATAATTTCCTCAAAATTAAATGATCTGTATATTTCAAAATGTTTTTGTACTTATAATATCTCCAAACTTTCAAAACAATCACTATTGCAGCAAGTTCCAGCTTATACATCAAATAATCATTTCATGAGGCTTAATCGTCTCTATGAATACAAAATCACTTTATCTTGTTGCATTAGATTGCATCCTAATCTCTGGTGCAAAAAATTAATATATATATATTACATACTTCCAAATTAAAAATATATAACTTACATCGGTGTTAAAATTCCTCAAAGTTCTCTTTACTTTCCTAAATTCACTCAAAATATTATCTGTGCTTATGGTAGCTAATTGATCAAATTTTTTCTTGCATCACTTCAATACTATAGTATTGTTGGGGGCAATTGTTAACTCAAACAATTATTATCAAACTCCATGTGCCCCTGATTAGTTCTCGTAATTCCTTAACTAACTGATTCCTCAATAAGGTAATATTATCTCTTGTTATTTTTAGTTTCTCAATTGACTTCCTTTCTTAAATGATTTTCTCAATTCATTCGATTTCCTCTGATTTTACATTGGCTTATTCTACTGTCTGCTCATTCATACTAATTTCTCCACACATTTCAGTGTATTTTCAATCTTAACTTCTTGTGTTTGTGACACATTGATTAGGTCAAATATGTATCTCCCGAACATATTTACACAGAATAAAATGTGGACCTATATTCTTCTTATATTAGCAATGAATGTCTCCTCAAATTCAAAAATCCACTCATATAGTTGGATACTTGACATCAAACAAAAATACATACATTCTTAGTAGTATATTCTACTTCTTATGCTTGAGGCTCTACTAGGGATATGACTCCAATATTTACTTTCGAATCATTACATATTCATTTCTGATTTGTTCTTTCATTGATCATCTTTAATATGAACTATCTAATCTACTTAACCTAATCTAATGAAATTCTTCTTCAAAAAATTTTTTTCTTACTATTATCATCTATACTGTTCATGCAATGTTTATCAATCAACTATTATCATCATCGCATTATCAGTCATCCTTAATACCTCAAGAAGACTAATTTCTATTGTTCTTACAAGGTCATAATGTTCTAATTACCAAAACTCAATGAAGTAGTAAACATAATTACTGTCGCATATGCTTAGGTGTGTGTCATCAAAGTCATGCCATTTTGTTAAAAGATTTATCTTCGACAATTCACCAATTTATATCTTACACAAATGATACTTTGATCTCTATTGATCCTGGACAATATTTCTCTCTTTAATCTTTCCTCATTTCTGTCTTATTTTCCTATTGTCATTTTTTTCTTCCATATGTATATCCTCAATCAATTTAAAATTATCAATGCATAATCATTGTGAAATTTTGATCTCAATTCCACTAATATCTTACTTATTGTGGATCATAACTCTTTTCAAATTAATCGAACAACCACTTCAGTTCCAATTTCCTCTTCTTAAGATCATAATAAGGTTATATTTTCATTGCTTCTGCTTGTACACTCTAATCTCATCATTTATACTTATATCCTTATATTCCTAAAATAATCTAGGACAATACATTCACATCTATATCACATTCGGGGATATATCACCACAATGCAATATTGATGTCATATTCAATAGTGCATCCCCCAATCTAAATACATTGAATCATTATCTGTCATATATACTATTCTCATTTCTATTTATTCACAATTTTATTTTCTCATATCATGAAAGAGTATCATTTTTCTTACTAATTTTATCAGCTTAAACGCTTAACAATTTCTCATGCGTGTAACTTATACATATGTGCCCATGTAAGATACTAATTCTGGCACTCTGATACCATCTAATGTTGGAGCTCGTTTCTAGAGTCCAACTATCCGGAATCATAAAACGTGAGCTTATTCCAATAAAATCTCCTTAACCATCATCGGTTCATCTTCATGCCTTTGGGAAAACTTTGTCACAACAAACTCTTGACTTCACCGCAACAAAGTTCTCATATTAGACCCAAACATCTTTCAGGATAAATACTTCACGGTGAGAAGCATGACTTCGCTGCAACGAAGATGCACAATTAACCATAATAATACCTTTCGAGAAGGGTTCATTCAAGAGCCTTCCCTAGGTTTCTCCATCTATTCTACCCTTACTTTCACTCTAACTTTTCCCAAATTCACTACCTCTAATGCAACATCATTTCATAACAATTCAACTGCCAACATTATTTAATAAAACTCTCTAATCTCTACTTATTTGATTGCTTACTTACTAGTAATTCTCATCGTTTACAATTTCCTATTTTTCTTTTCCATAACACATCTCACTTATATGTAACAATAATTCATATTCAATGCATGTATAATAATGATTTTGGCATCCAATGAATGTATAATAATTTAATATATATTTGTCTATTATCTTTATATAATTATGTAAAAGTTAATTATAGTTCCTTTTTTCTTTATCCTGAAAATATTATATAGGATATAATATTTCAAATATCAATATTTGTTTAAAGATGACAAAAATAGTCTAGTTCAAATTGACTACCTTAGCCAACTCAACACGACGCAAATTGATCAAAATTTGGGTCAAATTCAGACTTTTTAAAAAAAATTATTCGAACTTCAGGCCACACTTGAGCTTAAGTTACTCGACCCAAAAACCAAAATTTTATGTAAAATGATGTCATTTTAAATAAAATAGCATCGTTTAAGCAATAAATAAGGCTCGAGCTTTAACATTCAAATTTGAGCTTTATTTATTGCTTAATCGACCAAACTCTTTATCAATCTTACAATTATTGCTTTAAAAATACTTCATTAATTGCTTAAAATAGCAACGATTTTTGTTGTTGCAATCTAAAATTTTAAGGAAATAATTTTTTAATTTTGTTTCTTTTTAAAATTTATGATAACAAATTATTATTATTGTTATTTTTTAATATTATTTAAGGCAATATTTTAAAAAATGTTGCATTCTACTAGTATTTTTAAGCAACGTATTTTAAAATTGTTGCAAATTTATTGTTAACTGATGTTCTTTTTTCCATATTGTGATTGTTCCCTTAATGCTTTGATAATTACTTAAGAGTACATCCAACAAGGATGGTTGCTAACTAGTCTTATCATCCATCTCTTCCTCTCGGTACATCATTCCCTCCTTAGGTCTCAATTTATTTGGCATTTAAAATAAAAAACTACGTGAATTTAAAGTAACAATGGTATTATGGCTTAGACTTTGCCCGAACTTAATAAGCCAAATTCGATTTGAGTAAATTTTGAGTTGTGCTTGGTTTGCGGGCCAAATTGGAAAGATCAAACTACTCAATACTTGATCAAAACAACATTATTTTGGCATTAAGTTTAAAGAACATTGTTTTAAAATTTTTAATAATTTCAGTCCATAAGTCGGGTTATACAATGACTTTAAGTTGGGCTTGGGGCACATGTTCTCAAGGTTGGGCCCAACCATGCTAATGATAGACTTAGCCCAGCCAAACTCATTGTCCTTAGCCCAGTCAAACTAATTGTAATACTAATTTAAAGATAAGACCTTAACCCTACAACTAAAATGAAAGACTATAACAACTCACTCATTCTAATCTCATTAAATTTATCAAAATATAGAACTCAAACTACTTATACTAGGCCCAGACATGCTATCACTCAATGGTAAACATAACTACTCAAGTCTCACAACAGGGTTAAGGCTAAAAACTTTCTAAATTTACAAAAGTCAATGAAAATAACTTGATAAATTGCATATGCCAAATAACTTATAAATTAATGATCCAAAATCTCAATATACAAATCCTCACAATAATACTAAACAACATTAATAATTACTAATAATAATGTCTCTTTACCAGAAAACTCTCTAAGTTTTAACTCTATGAAGAATGCACCCATGTCTAGGTTTATATGCTTTTGGCTCTTTACTTGAAACCATAATTGTGACATGGTAGCATACATTAGCCAAAAATAAGGATAAATAAAATAAACTAAAAACCTAATTTATTATCATTATATGAACAAATCCTTACCATATATATCTATATGACACAATAAAATATATGAAAAATTGTCAAAAAATAATAATGCATTGTACATATGCCAATTCAATACTATACTTACATATATTATACATAACAGTTAATGATGTCAAAACAATAACATAAAACCTTATACCTTCCCAATATAAGCATTAAATAGTCCTCCTGACTATTAGATTTGTTTATATCTCAATCTTGCTCCTTATCTTAATATGGCCAAGAAACTGTTTTATCTTTAATTTGGATCCTGATATTTTCACAAGATAACATGTTAGATTTCCAAATAGGAACTAATATTATCTCCTACTATTCCTCACACCACTCACATTACAAGTAAACCACACATATATGATAATTGCACTCAAAGTGTTGACACTATGATGTATAAAATGCACATAAACATACATGCATCCATGGTTTCTCCTCGACATCTAGAACGTGCACCATAACAATTGATTTATGAACACATGTCAAATTTCAAACAATTTCACTCCATAATGCATGAATACCCTTTCCTTCTTAATCCATTAATTTAACAAACTCATAAATCCATGAGAACTCATACATGAAAATTTTGAAATTATAACAAATTTTAATTATTTAAGGTATGTAAAAAGTTATTAATCATACAAGACAACATTCAATAAGAATTAAATCAATAAACAAACATCTTAAACCACAAAATGATATATATTCCTGTTATGCATACGAAACATATCTTAAATCTCTTTTTTGATGTGAAAACTAACTTAATACTATTCAAATAACCGTTTTTGATATTTAATTTCACTAAAATAACCCTTTTTAAGGTTTCTTTCTCATTTTCATCTACTTATTTTTTAATGTCCAACCATTGAAAACTATCAACAAAATTGATTCTTAAAAACTAGCTGTTGAAGAGTTCAATTAGCCAACCTCAATGTTCCACTAGCAAAACTCTTATATGTAAAATGTTGCATCCTCACTCAATTAGTGCTAGGTTAAGGGTTCAATTAGTCAAAGTACCCATTCAATTAGGATTTTTGTCAATCTAATTAGCTTTTTTTATCTTTATATAGTTGCAGAAGATTTTATTAGCTTTATATATTCTTATCAACAAATTTAATATGATATTGCTATCAAAAATTATGTTTAAAATACTCAACAACATTTGATGATATGATCAAAATAAATCTATAAGATTTTTCTACCAAGTTCTTCTATTTGAGTTCATAATGTTTTTTTAATGAAATGTAGACATTGGATGGTGGAAGACTTGAGCCATTTGGCAAGTGCATTGGGCAAACCTATTTGTATGGAATCTCAAACGATAGTAATGGAGAGGATCAGGTATGTGAAGATTTGCATAAAAATTCCTAAGTCTGTTACTTTACCAGAAACCTTGCCTATTCTTCATCTTGGAGAAACAAGTGAGTTGGTAAAAGATGTAATTTCTATATCTTATCCCTGGAAACCTTTATTTTCTAGTAAGAAATAGGTAGTTACTGCAAAAATTATTAAATCTGGATGACATGACGATTTAGTGAATAATGTAAGTTGATCTGAGAGACAAGTGAGATTGCCAAGAAATGGACAAAATACTAATGAGAATGGGGATAAGACGATTATGGATGACTTGACAACGATGGTGTAGGGAGGAATCTTAATCTTGAGTAAGCAAAATGTAAAAGACATTGCAATGCTTGGGAATAATCTGGAGAGTTCCAATGTTTTGATGAATGAAATGGAGATACTTCATGAGGTTGAGGAGTGTGCCAATAACAGTGTTAGATTTAGGGAGCCTTTAAGTTCTCCTAATGTGACTAAGTGCAATCAAATAGATAAGGGTAATGGTGGATTAATTGGCTGGAAGATAGTATTAACCTAGGGAGAGCTTAATTACGTGAATTCTCTTGAAAAAGAATGTACAGCACTGGTTACTGCTATAGAGAAGGAAGCAGAATTAGACATAGATGCAAGTGCTCCTAGTCAGAATACAATGGCTAATTCTAAAAAGGGCATAGGTAGGAAAAAAGGCAAAAAGAAAAAGCATAAAGGGCTCATCTCCCCTGAGTGTCTTTTTTAGTTTTTCCCACTAGTTGTCGATTCTAGTTTGGAACACACGGGGCTTTAATGACCCCCTTAGGAAGCAGTTGGTACAATAAGTGGTATCAGATAAGAAACCTGTTTTGGTTGGATTACAAGAAACAAAAATAAAGGCTAGTGTGACTCAGAATGGGATAACTATTTTGGGACCTAGATGGAAAATTTTCTTTAATCATACCTATCACTATAATGGTAGGATTTTGTGTTGGTTCAATAAAGATAAGGTGGAGGCTCATGTTGTCAAGATGGGTGAGCAATCCATACATTTGCACTGTTAGTTAATAGGCAAGTTCCATTTTGAGGTTAAAATTATCTATACTTCTATTTTTGCATTTCAAAGAGTTAAGTTATGGGAGGAGATGCAGGCTATATATGCAGGTATACAAGATTCGTGGGTGGCCTTAGGTGATTTCAATTACTGTCTAAAATCAAATGAAGTAAAAGGTGGTGTGGCTTTTCATATGGGAACATGGAAAGAACTTACTCAGCTGATGCAAAACACTAATTTGGTGGATCTTAGAGGGCTTGGTAGATGGTTTACTTGGGAAAACAAACAAAAGGGTAACCTATTTATAAGGAAAAATTAGAAAAAGCTATGGTAAATCAAAGATGGCTCAATTCTCTCCCTAAAGTTTTGGCAGTATTTAGTGAACCTATGTTCTTCGGTCATGCTTCTATTTTTGTTCAGTAGATGTGTGATGGTCCTAAGGTAAGGGCTCCTTTTAAATTTTTCAATGGATTAACTTAGATTGAAGGATTTATGGCAGTGATTGGCAAGCTCTGGGAACGAGAGTTAATAAGGTATAAAGCCTTCTAACTTATGCAGAAACTGAAGTTAGAAAAAGTGGTTATCAAAGAATTTAGTAAAGGCAGATCTTAGGATGTAAAAGAGCTGGGGAAAGCATTGATAGAGATTCAACAGAGGTATTATTTGGATCCACTTAATGATAACTTTAAAGTTATCAAAGTAGACTGTATGAAGAATTATCAAAAAGCTCCTAAATTGCAGGTCTCAATCTCCAAACAGAAAGCGAGGCAGACTTGGATCAAAGAATGTGACATGAACACAAAATATTTCCAAACGTCGGTGTTAGCCTGGAGAAATACAAACACTATCATGGTTCTGAAAGATGGAAAGGGGAATATGATAACTCTTCAAAAGGAGATTGTTGACCATATCCGAGGCTATTTTATCAAGCTAATGAAAAGCACATAAGTCCAACATATGGTTTTGGAGTGAGGAATATGATGAAGTTTCGGCCTAGTCAAGATATTCAGGAGATGCTGAACGCCCCATTCACTGCTCAATAGGTGAAAGAGGTAGTTTTTTAGTTACATAGCTTGAAAGCGTCGAGTCCTGATGGTTTTTCGGTAGGGTTTTCCAGCAAAATTGGAACATAACAGGCCCCTTATTAACTGATACAATATTAGAGTTTTTTGCTTCTAGATCATTACTGAAGGAGATTAATCATACTTTCATTTGTTTGATTCTGAAGAAGGATAGACCCGAGATGATTACAAATTGTCGACCAATCTCTTGTTGCTTAACGATTTATAAAATTATTGCCACTCTACTAGCAAAAAGATTGAAATCAGTGATATCAGAGGTGGTGAATGTGGGACAAGGAGTTTTCTTTCCTTTGAGAAGCATTGGGGATAATATATTGTTACTTCAAGAGTTGTTGGGGTAATATCATACTGGTAAAAAGAGTTGTGCATTGAAGATAGATCTTTTTAAAGCTTACGATACTATTAGTTGGGATTTTTTGAAAGATTGCTTGGAAGCCATCAGACTACCTAATAGATTTTTCCATTGGATCCTTCAATGTATTCAAACCACTTCAATAAGTATTTTAGTCAATGGGATTCTGACAAAATCGTTTATTAATAGTGGAGGGATTAGGCAAGGGGATCCTCTCTCCCCTTACCTATTCACTTTTGCTATGGAGGGTTTATCTAGACTTATTTTAAAACTTGTTGAAAGTAATGGTTTGTTTCAATACCATCACAAATGTAGGGAGCTGAAATTATCACATTTGCTGTATGCTGACGATGTGATTATGCTTTGCAAGGTTGAACCTCATGTTATAAGGATGATGATGAGCTTGGTGAACACTTTCTCGAGATGGTTGGGGATGATGATAAATGTGCAGAAGAGCGGAGTTTATATTTCCTCTGATGTAAGTCCAGAGTGGTTATGCAACATGGTGGGCGCAGGCAACTCCTTTTCGTTACTTGGGAGTGCCAATCATATCGCGTAAGTCGAAATTCTCAGATTTCTTGCCATTGCTAGAGAAGTTGAGAGCTAGAGAAGTTGAGAGCTAGAGTTTTTGCTTGGCAGAACAATTTTTTATCATTAGCTGCTAAAGCTACCCTCATTACGTCTATTTTGAATAACATGTATATCCACTGGGCAACTCATGTGGTTATTCCTAAAGGAATGATTAAGGAAATGGAAAGGCTGCTAAAATATTTTCTATGGAATGGTAATATCGAAAAGTGCAAAGGGGCCAAGGTCAAATGAAATGAAATTATTTGGCCAAAAAGCAAGGGGAATTAGGAGTTTTATTGATTACCCAATTACAACGGGTCTTACCAATGAAGAGGATTTAGAGATTATTTGTTGATAAGGAAGCGTTGTGGGTTAAATGGGTGTAAGCTTATTGTCTCTCTGTCCAAAGCTTTTGGCAACTTCAACTGAACAGAGACTATTCTTGGATCTTTAAGAGTTTATTGAATCTTAGGGAGAAGATTTATCCCTATATGAAGTATAGGGTAGGGAATGGCGAAGATATAAGTTTTTGGTTTGATAACTGGATCGATTAGTCCCTATGGTTGCGTAATGAATTACAAGTTCTAAGAAGTAGGATTCGTAAGGAGGAAAAAGTTATAAGGTTCATCCAGGACAGGGATAGGATGAACAATATTAGGTTTTTTCATTTGCCAGAAAGCTATTTTTTTGACTTGCCTAGTGACACTAGAATGAATAAGATGATATGGACCGCTCATACTAGTGGTGATTTCACTAACAAATCAACTTATAGTATAGAGATGGCTCCAGTGGTTACAGTCCAATGGGCAGATGTAGTTTGGAAGCAGGTTATGTGCCTAAAATCTGCAATCTTCTTATGGATAGCAATTAAAAACAGGTTAAGAACAAAAGACCGTTGATTTGGAAGTTTTGATCCCCTTTGCATTTTATGTAAACTAGCAAATGAGAGTAGAAATCATCTCTTCTTTGAATGTGAGTTCAGTAAATCGGTATGGAGCAGGATATTGCACACGATTATAATTCCAAAGTTCTCATTTGAATGGGATGAAACATTGAATGACATTACTAGGTACTCCAAACCTGGCCAGCGGGATAGTCTTATTATTAAGACATCGTTTTAGATGGTGGTCTATTACATATGGAGGGAGAGGAAAAGAAGAATTTACAAGAAAGAGGAGCTACATAAATATGAATTAGCTAGACGATAGTAAATTTGATTAGAGAGATGTTGATAGCCAAAGGGAAGCAAAACTACATGAGCCATGAACTTAGATTGATTTGATCAATCTGATTTTTTAAATGTAATTTGTGTACATGTTGAGTAATGTAGTTGTTCTCATTTCTTCTTGTAGGATCCTTATAAAGGACAGTGTATAAGTTTCAGCTTGGTAATATAATTCAGTTTTAATTTCCAAAAAGATAGTAAACCAATAAGTCACTTTTTATCATAATCAATTCATTCAAATCTTATCATGAACTAAACATCAAATACACATGATTTCATAAAAATTAAACAATTATCCTAACTTTAAATTCCATTAATTTAAGACTTCAAAGGAGCCAAATGAAAAAGAACTCAAATAACCAACTTACTTGGAGTCTTACAATTACATTTTATATATTTATGTCGTATCTTTATCTTTTTAATTTATTGCTAATTAACACACACATATTTTTTATTTATGTTTATTTTAAAATTAGATTGAATTTTAGTTTGACCATTAAGATATAATTTAATTTATCTTTCTTT
>JANSVA010095856.1:0-31356 GCA_025504915.1 Erythroxylum reticulatum
ACAGACTTTTATGATTATTATTATTTGATTTCATCAAAATTAATAGAAGAAATGAAGTCTTCCTGGCTTAACAATCTCCCCCTTTTTTATGATAACAAATAATCATAATATTAGAAGATAAAATATTTAGGTGAATAACAAATAATATTTAGACGAATAACAAATAAAGCAATACACAAGATATGCATAAGATATACAATGAATGCTTTCCAATGTTCTCCACTATTCTCCCCCTATTTGTTATTAATCAAAAAGATAGTTCATTTTAGATGCTTCAGAATTTCAGAATACATGTGTCGAATATTAGTGCGGAACGTCTTGAGGTCTTGTTCTATTGAAACATATAGAAGTGCTATTTCTTTAGGAAGATCACCTACTGCATCACCTAGTTCATCAACCTTAGTATGAATTTCCTCAATGTTTTTAGCTAAGGTTTCCTGAACTTCCATCTGCTTGTGACTAGCTTCAGTTTAATTAATGAAATTCTTCAAGACCTCCAAATTAATAGTAGCATCTTGTAGTATTTCACTAAGTGGATAAGGGTGTTCAAAAACAGATGGTTTTCTAGGTGAATCTTCTAATTCTATAATTTTTGATTGAGGTTAATTTGAAGGTTTATTTTCCTTCAGGGATATCAAAATCATTAGGTCTGGATAGTTTGTAAATTGGTTGTCCAAGAAGGTGTAAAACCAGTTTAACTGAAGGAATGAAACCTAAGGGTTTGAAATGAATGATTAAATGCACAAAGTTTCTAAGTTAAAATTGATATCTTCAATTGTAATACTTTTATACCTTCCTTTTGATATTGTGCCAACAACCTTGAAACTTTTGTCTTTAGTAGATACTCCAAATTAACTTCCTGATGCCTTTGATATGTGATGTGATACATAGACACTTATAGGTTGAACTGCATGATATAAATCATCTATATTCTTCACTGCTACTTGAATCTGTTATGCTATGAGATCATCTTCATGCCCTTCAGGAAACATCTTCTTCTTTCCTTTTCCTTCATTTATTACTGGTGTTGGACATCTAGGTTGTATAACTAGTACAATCTTGATTATCGTTCTGCTTGTTATCAGATAGATTGTATAACGATTTTTCGTATTCTTCAATGGATATGGTTCTGACTTTTTATCTTGCAGAATATCATATAGTCTTTGTTCTTCATGACTTAGAAGATGTATTGTTTGATCGTTTACTATTACAGGCTCAACTTGAACCTTAACTATCTATTTAGAAGGTTCTCTGATGATAATTAAACTTCTGTTTTGATCAGGTGTTGATTCTTTTATGACCTTCATTTTTAAATCCTTTTTCTTTATTGGTTGAGGAGGTTTGTAAAGTACTAGCTAGTGTTCAACAGTTTGTGTCTTTTGTGGAACATTAGATGAAGAAACCTTTTTTTGACTAAGCTTCATCTTTTATTCTTCTGCTAGTTTGGAATAGAGTTGTTGTTGAGGCTTCTTCCTCTCAAATACTAACTTCCTTTTTATCTCTGTCTCTCCAGATGATTGTGCTGATTGAATTTGAGGGATAGAGACAATTGATTTGGTAGGCTGCTGTTGTTGCTCTTGCTTCTTTTTATGCTCAGAATCTTCACCAAGGATCATAACTTTCTACTTCTTTTGTTCTTATTGTCGTAAGGTCAATAATCTTGGTGACCTTCTTGACTTTTCAGGCCTTTTTTATTGGAGTGTCTCAGTCTTCCTATTTGAAGACACTTGGTGAGTTGGTTGTTGAATCTTGCTTTCCTTCTTTTTTAAAAACGTCTTGACTTATATCAGCACATCAAACGATTGTTCAACCTTTTCCTCTACTGGTATTCTTCTGGACAATCGAGGTTTTGCTTTTTCGACGGAACATGCTCACTCTTGCTTCATCTTACTAAAAGGTCCCCTTTAGACTTTGCTTTTGATGTAAAATCTACATCCTCTTCAGCTTCAGTCTTGATTCCCATTTTGTGAATATTAAAGGCATTAATAACACTCTTAACATTCATCTTTACTCTGTTTCCTCTATCAATTACGATTCCAAATTCTTTGAAGAATCTTGTTAACAGCTTACCGTAAGGTAAAGAACTACTCTTCACATAATAATCCTCCCTAGCCTTTATCGTGTACTTTATAATTAAGAATGGAAGATTAACAGTTTGGTGAGTAAGTAGATGAAACAAACAATGTTCATTATTCATTGTCACCGTGTCCTTTGATCCTGCTATTGGCAAGATACAGTGGAGAAGAAGTGAATGAAGAACCCTAGCCTCCAGAATGAGGGTTGAAGACTTCTTGACTCCTGGATTACTAGATTCATATAGTTGTCGATTGATGTTAGCTTTATCTGTATGACTTTGCAATCAATTCTGTATTATTGAATAATTTTGCTCTAATAATTGGACACTCAATAGCCTTCTCGATAGAATCTTGTATGATTATTACTGACAACCGATCTACCATCGATACTATGGTGTTGTCTACCACCTTCACATTCTTCCAGAACTCATATATTTCATTCAGATATACTGTCTCTTGAATGTTGAAGAAATTTTTTCCGACCAATTTCTTCAATCTCTGGTTCAATATCCATCTGATTTTTCTTCAAGGAAGTGAAATCGACGAGTCTCCCATAGACAAGAGATTTCGTCATCTTTAATCTGTAACAAATAAACACTAAACACAGAAATGTATTTCGCTTAACAAAGTGAGGTTGGTATATAAAAAAGTATGAAATGAAAAGAATTTGAAGTTTAGAACAGAGTTTTGGATCGTCTTTATTGAGAGCACTTTAAACAAGTCGGTTTCGAAGTTTTTCAAGAAAATTCTAGAGTGTAAGGTGTTTCAGAATTTTGAGATAATTTCTTTTTTATACACACTCTTGAAAAATTACCATTTGTAACTTAACGTTACTATTTAACTTGAAAACTTATGACTTTTCAGTTTCTTCTGGACGAATCGTCTGGGTCATAGAGTGTCAGACGAATGGTCATTTAACATCACCATATTCAAGTTTCATCTGATATCCTTGAATCTGTCTTCACTTAAGGGTTTGGTGAAGATATCTACCTATTGTTGATTCGTCTTAACAAATTGTAGATTGATGATCCTTCTCTGTATATTGTCTCTTAAAAAATGATGTCTAACTTCAATATGCTTTGCCCTTAAGTATTGTATTGGATTCTTTGAGAGATTAATAGAACTTATGTTGTCACAGAAGATTGGAATATGATCTTCTTAGATAGAATAATCCTCTAACTGATACTTAATTCATAACATCTGTGAACAACAGCTTGCAGCTGACATGTATTCAGTTTCTGTAGTAGATAAAGCAATTGAACTTTGCCTCTTGCTTGACCAAGAAATCATATTATGACCAAGAAAGTGACAACCTCCACTTGTACTCTTTCTATCAATCCTCTCTCCAGGATAATCAGCATCACAGTAGCCAATTAACCTGAAATCTTTACTTTTCTCATACATTAAGCAAAGATCAGTAGAACCTGCCAAGTGTCTCAATATTCTTTTGACAGCAATATATTGAGATTCTCTAGGATCTGCTTGAAATCTTGCACATAAACAAACACTAAACAATATATTAGGTCTACTTACAGTTAGGTAAAGCAAAGAACTAATATTTCCTCTAAAAAGAGTTTGATCAATCTTCTTACCAACTTCATCATTAGATAAGAGGATTGAAGGATGCATAGGAGTTGACATTGGTTTGACATTCTCCATTTTATATTTAACTAAAAGTTCTTTAATATACTTTTGTTGATGAATAAAAATCTTCTTTTCAGTTTGTTTAGTTTGTAAACCAAGAAAGAACTTTAATTCACCCATCATACTCATTTCAAATTCACTTTTCATAAGATTTTCTAAATTTGAACATAATTTTTTAGAGGTTGCACCAAAAATGATATCATCAACTATAAAATCATTTTAAATATATTTTCTAAATAAAGTTTTGTCTACTTGACCTCTAATAAATTCATTTAAATAAAAAATGAACTCAGACGATCATACCAAGCACGAGGTGCTTGTTTTAATCCATACAAAGCTTTATGAAGTTTATAGACATAATCTGGTTTATCAATGTCTTCAAAACCTGGGGGTTGTTTTACATAAACTTCTTCATCTATAAAACCATTCAAAAAAGCACTTTTCACATCCATTTGAAACAATTTTATATCATGAAAATCAGCATATGTAAGTAATATCCTAATAACTTCTAGTTTAGCTACAGGAGCATATGTTTCATTGTAATCTATTCCTTCTTGTTGATTATAGCCTTGAGCTACTAATCTAACTTTGTTACGGTTTACTTTTCCTTATTCGTCTAGTTTATTTTTGAATACCCATCTGGTTCTTATCATAGATTTATTGGATGGTTTAGAAACTAGAGACTAAAATTTATTTCTTGTAAAATGAATAAACTCCTCTTGCATAGTTAAAATCCAAGCTTCGTCTTGAAGAGCTTCATCAATTTTCTTAGGTTTTAATTCAGAAACAAAAGCTACATTTGCCTCTCTTCTAAATTTAGACCTAGTTCTCACTCCTTCTAATGTTTCTCCTTATTAGGTGGATCGTCTGGTGGTGATATGTCTAGATTATTAACTAAAGGAGCAGATAGAGTTTCATCATCAAAATTGTCTCTTTTATCTAGATGAGAATCATCAACAAAATTTACATACATAGACTCTTCAACAGATTTAGAAACAAGATTATAAACTCTGTAAGTTTTAGAATTGAATAACCTAGAAAAGTTCCTGAATTGATCTTAGAATCAAATTTATCTAACTTTTCTTTTGTATTCAATATAGTGCATTTACAACCAAAAGGATGAAAGTAAGATATATTTGGCTTTCTTCCTTTCTATAATTCATATGGAGTTTTATTTAAAATAGGTCGTAAAATCCTCTATTTTGAATATAACAAGCTGTATTTACAGCTTTTTCCCAGAAGTACTTAGAAAGATTCATTTCACATAGCATAGTCCTTGCCATTTCCTACATCGTCCTGTTTTTTCTCTTTACAACTCCATTTTGTTGAGGAGTTCTAAGAGCAGAGAAATTATAGAAAATTTCATTCTCTTCACAAAACATTTTAAAGTTTTCATTTTCAAATTCTTCACCATGATCATTCCTAATTCCAGTAATACAAATCCCTTTTTCATTTTGTAACTTTTTGGGTAAAACTTTAAAACATTTAAGAGATTCATCTTTATGTGATAAAAACAATATCCAACAAAATCTAATGAAGTCATCAACAATTACGAGACCATACTTCTTTCCACCTAGACTTAGTATTCTGGTTGGCCGAAACAAATCTATATGTAACAGCTTTAGAGGTCTAGATGAAGTAACAATATTTTTAGACAAAAAAGATGTTTTAACCTGTTTTCCTTTTTGACAACTCTCATAAAAGAAATCTTTGTTAAAACTTATCTTTTGTAATCCTCTTACCAAATCATGTCTAACTAACTTGGAAATATGTTTAAAGCTAACATGACCTAGCTTTTTGTTCCAAATCAGTTTTTCCTCATCTGTTGATATAAAATATGAAATATTTTTACTTTTTTAAATCGTCTACATTAATTTTATAGAGATTATTTCATCTCTTAGCAGAAAAGAATATGGAACCGTCCTTATTTTTGACTACACAAGAATTTTGATTAAAGAATACTTCAAAACCAGAATCATATAATTAACTTATACTAATTAGATTATGCTTTAAGCCTTCAACTAGTAGAACATTATTAGTAGACAAAAAGGAATCTTTACTAATTTTGTCGATTCCAACTATTTTGCCCTACTAGTTGTCTACAAAAGTTACCGATCCTCCTTGCTTATGTTGGAGGTCTAGGAACATAGACCTTCTTCCCATTATATATTGCAAGCAGCCACTGTCCAAGTACCATTGGTGATGATTGCTTTTTCTAAGAAAGGAGATCTGCAGTATATATTATATTCTTCTTAGGTACCTATATTTTCTTGGGTCTTTTAGGGTTAGCCTTACAATTTTTCAACGAAAAATAGTAAGAGTACTATTTCTTTTTCTTTCTATTAGGAATAAAACTCCTATTATGAAGAATATTACTATTATGAATGTATTTCTATCATTAAAACCTAAACCGCTCTTATAATTTGGATGTCTATAACTTCCAATCATGTCATTCATCATTTTTGTACTTTCTGTAAATTTGATAAATCTGTTGAGAGATTGTTAATCATTTGTTTTAGATGATTAATTTCCTCAGATCTATCTACAGTTACTTTCTTTTTCATATTGTCTACTTGTTTCTTAAGGCAGACGTTTTCCTTTTCTAATAGTTTTGTGTTCTTTATAATTTCAACAAATTTCTTTTTCAATATCCTATATTGTTTTAAAATAACATGTTAATCTTCTAATAATTCTAAATAAGCATCCTAAAGATCACCAAATTACCTCATCATTGCATTCCCTTTCAACTACCAAGCATATATTTGCTTATTCTGATATTTCTGAGTCGAATTCAGATTCAGACGAATCCAGATCTTCCCATATTGCCATCATGCTTTTTCTGTTTCCTTAACTTTTCTTTTGTTTTCTTTTGGGCAACAGGCATTCAGACTTGTAATGTCCTGGTTTATTACACTAATAGCAGACAATAAAACTTTTCTCATTCTTTGAATCGTCTTTGCTATTCTTTTTAAAAGAGAAGTCTTTATTTCCCTTTGATTTCTTTTTCCATATCCTCCTAATCTTTCTTGAAATGAAGGATAGTTCATCATCATCTTCACTTAAATCTTGATCAGATTCACTAGTATCATCATTCTTGATTTCTTCAATCTCTAGGGTTTTTGAAGATCTGCTTCTATTTTTTGTATCTTCTGATTCTTTTGTCCAGCCTTTAATGCAATAGATTTATCCCTTCTGGGTTTATCTTTTGCATCAAGCTCTACTTTATAAATTTTCAGTGAACCAAGCAATTCATCTAAATTTAGCTTACTTAAATCTTTGGCCTCTTGTAATGCCATTACTTTAGGTCTCCATCTTTTTGGAAGACTTCTGAGAATCTTTCTAATATGATCTTGACTATTGTAGATTTTTCCTAGAGCTTTAAGTTCATTAACAATTGTTTGTAATCATCCAAACATCTGATCAATAGTCTCATCATTTTTCATCTTGAACAACTCATACTGATGAACATGAATACTAATCTTGGATTCTTTCACCTGGTTTGTGCCTTCATGTGCAATGGCTAATGTGTCCCACATTTCCTTTGCAAATTGGCATATATGAACCTTATCATATTCACTTCTGCTTAGAGCACAACTTAAAAAGAACTTGGCCTTTGAGTGTAACTAAAAGAGAGCTTTCTGATCAGCCAACCATTGGTTGCGAGAGATGCTATTGCTTTCATTTTCTTTTAGGGCATATGGACCATTGTCAATGATATCCCAAAGATCAATATATGTGGATTCTATAAAAAGCCACATCCTATCCTTCTAATAATGATAATCTTTACCATTAAACGCAAAAGGTCTTGTGATTGAGGCACTTTCTGCTATAAAAACATATGATTTAGCCATGGATTGTTCTCACTTTGTAATAGTATTTCTTGGAAACCTTTCTCTGATACTAACTGAAGTGAATCACTTTTTAATATAAAAATAGTGTATAATATGTAGAATACACAAGAAAGGGGGTTGAATTGTGTTAAATCATCTAAGATGTTAATCTTTAAACTCTTCTTGATTTTCTTTACAAATTCAGACAATTACAAACCAATTCACTTAATTTGATGAGTAATGCAACAGCGAAAATTATTATCTATTCTTCTAACAACAACAAAATTAAAGAGATAAGGGTTAGAGAATATAACACCGCGATTTATACCGGTTCACCCTTAACCTTGGGCTATGTCCAGTCCTCAGAATTTGTCTGAGATTTCACTATATCCTTTAACATTACAAGTATTATTTCTATACTTACAGAGCCTCTTTAGGTCTCTCTCACAAAGTATTCTTTATCTGCTTACTTAGCCTCTCCAGGCTCTAATTTTTCTTTCACTTGAAAAGATATTGTTTAAGTTTCACGTTACAGATGTATTTGCTCTCTTTCTTTTGCACTTGAGTACAGAATTTCTCTAAATATGTTTCATACAATCAAATTTTCTCTCTTGTATTGTATTTAGTTTACGAATATAACTAATATTTATAACCTAAATCTTCAACTATCTTTATTGAGAAATCCGCTTGTTGAATCTTCTAAAAACCATTATTAGTTGAGTCCTGTAACTAACTCCAACTAACTAACTGACATTCTAGAATATTTTTCAATTGTATCGTCATGCTTCGTCTGGTGTCTTAGACCAAGAACTTCACACTTCGTCTGATCCATCTAAGACGCTTTGTCTTATTTAGCTTTTACTTAAGTATCATCTTGAGTTAACGATTTGTGTCATTTACATTTATCTACGCTCTTAACAAATTCATCAAAACAATTCACACACTTCTATGATTATTGTTATTTGATTTTCATCAAAATTAATAGAAGAAGTGAAGTCTTCTAGACTTAACAACGATGCCATGTGATGAACCAAAAGTGAGATAGTTAACATGCCATTTCTGTCGAGCATGTGCACGTGCTACCAAAAGGGGGCACGTGCATATGTTAGATGGAAGTGGGATGTTACATTAACAAACTGAGAGACTTGATAGTTATGTATTAGTGTGTGTTTTTCTAAGTATTTTCCATGTGTTTCTTGCACAATAGGTTATTATTGTTGTGTTTTAGGACTTATTTTGTATGTTTTTGTGTAGTTTGATCTTTAAGAATGTTCTTTTATGTTTGATGTTGATTTAGGATAAGAATTGATCATTTTGATGTAGGAACGGAGAGTGGCCAACTTTATGATTGAGCTAGGGACCAAGAGAGGAGAAGAGAAAAGGAGAAGTTGTAAGAAAAGAACCCACGACCGTGGGATTAATGCTAATTCCCACAATCATGGGATTCATGGTCATCGTGGGATCCCTAACCATAAGAGACACGTGATGTCAACAAATGCCAGCAAATCCTCAACCAAATGGATAAAAAGCATCAACAAATGACACTGCAAATTAATGAGCTCGGCACCCAAATGAGTCAAGTGCATAAGGAGCACCGGTACATCAAAAAGAAATTCCTCAAGTTCATCTAGATAAAGAATATTGAAGTCCCTTCCCCTATGCCTTTGCCACCACAATCTCTATAAGCTTTCTTACCCTTTACTTTTTACGTTGTTTTATTTACCTTATTAGTTGTTTTACTTACTTGTTTTCTTGATGTTATGTTTTACATTTTAGTTTCCTTGTATGGTTGCCTTATCACATTGAGGACAATGTATTGTCCAAGTGTGGGGAGGTGACATTTACTTTTTCAATTGCTTTGTTTGAGTTTGTTTTAGTCACTATTTGCATTTTGATAATTAGGATGCATATTTTAGGCAGATTAGGTTGTTGTTTTATATTGTTTTGTGTTAGCAACAGAACCACACTTGAATCATTTTGATTTGTTTTGCCATGAGATTCTATCATGCTAGCTGGAATGAGATTGAATACATGCTTGAACTCAGATTAGGATACTTGAGTAGAGAGTGTACCATATTGAGTGATGAAAAGTAGTTGGATGCATAATGTTGGACCCCGTTTTCAGAGCTCAACAATCGCTCTGATACCACAAGATGTTAGGCCCCGTTTCCAAGGCCCAACTATCATTCCGGAGCTGAAAAACATGAGCGGGTTCCTTATAGGGTTATTCCAATGAACCCTCACTTTATCGTCATCTTACAAGGGTGGCTTGCCCACAACAGCCCATCACCAAAATCACAATTTGACTTCTTCAAGCCAATAGTAGCTCCATGCCTCTAGTTTATTTTGAAATAAGAACCTTCTCATTCAAAGCTCTATAGCTCAAGAAATGCTTAAAAAATCCAAAGTGTGTTCATAAACTATTTATGCCCCTCTGACCGATCTTTCATTTTCCTTCCATCAATCTCTTTCAAATTAACCCCAAAAGCTACAATTTTTATTAAGAGATAGCAAAATGTGTCGGGGATCTATTGCTTTATGAATCACTTAATTTGGAGGTCGAGTTATGAAGATTTGGCCAAAAGAATTAACCATGCTCATGTTCTCAATCACACTGCACCTATCTCCGAAAAATTAGCATAACTTTCACTAGAGATTTTAGATTAAGGTTTTCTTTGAATTTTTTCAAAGAGGACTTCCAGATCTAAAACTTTCAAGAAGACTAGAAGGTAAATTCTATCATCTAGAGGGTCAAAAATGGGACCAGATTATAAGATCAGATGAACAGTGCACCAGATGATATGACATCATTAGACGATACGTCCTCATCAGATGATACGTCCTCACCAGACGATACATCCTCACTAGACGAAGCATCCTTATTAGACGATGCGTGCTCACTAGGCGACACATCATCACCAAACGATACGTCATCACCAGACGATATGTCCTTACTAGATGACACACCATCACCAGACGAAGCGTCATTACTAGAAAATATGTCGTCACCAGACGATGTGTCCTCACTAGACAATACGTCATCACCAGACAGTACATCCTATACTCCTGAGCATCTCCATTTATAAGGACCATAACTTTTGACTCCGATATCCAAAAATTTCATACTTTATGCCGTTGGAAATCTAGAAAGATAAGCTACAGCTTTCCAGAAGACAACTTTGACTAATTTAGCCTAAATTTGTCCAATTGTTTCCCCTAAATTCGGTACATAATTTATACACCTATGAAAGACTTAGATTATGAAATGTACAACTACAAAAGAAACATGCACATACATCTGGGGAACTTTTCAGTTCTAAACTCATTTACCAAATTAACAAAAGCCCATACATAACCTTAATTACATAATAACATTATAAATGAGGGATTAACACAAATTACAACATATATAGGATGCTCGATGTTTAACATGCTTATGAAGCTATCAAAAGTGATCGACCTAACTTAGTTACAAAAGTTTCTAATATCTTGGAGTTTCCGATGCCTTGCAAGGATTGCTAACCTTCTCATTCTGCACTTGAGGAGGGAATAATGGGGTGAGCTACACAGCTCAGTGGCTAATATATTTATAGCCATTGGCAATTGACCACAAATTCAAGCATATGTATATATATATGCGTATATTCAATAATTCCAGCATTCTTCAATTTAGTTTAACACTCATAGCACGTAACACTCAAATGCATCATACATGACAAATTAAAGATGCAATGCATAACAAATGGCTCGAGAGTTCCATGGAAACAAAATGGAGAAACCGAAGTTTACCCTATGAATAGAATGAGCCCAATCTCGGAGCTCATATGCCACAAGTGGGCAACCAGGAGAAGGCTCTTGTCAACAGAATGGTTCCACTCTCGCCCAAACAAAAGCACATAATCATGCTCAAAATTGTGTTATCATATGCTCATAATTTCATGCTTTTTCTTCTTTTCGTTCAATTAAAAATGTTATAACCTCTTTCAAGGTATAACATAATCACAATGCAACATGCATTTTCAATCAAGTCACAACAATTCAATTTCAAGCAAATCCATTTCGAGAAATCACATACACACACATAGGTAAGAATTTGCCTAATCACACAACAACTATAAATAAATTACCTACCTAATTAGCTTGCGAAAATCCAAGTCAAGCTTGCCTTTCCCTTTGCTCTTGGGTAGGATTCACTTAGTTTCCTAAAACAACCAAGGTTCTGTTCAAAACAACATTCTAATAAAATTTATGAACTTTTAAAAAAATTACAAAATTGCAATAAACACAAATTAAACTCAAATCTAACCTACCCACAGTCCATCTAGGTTAGAAAACCTAAGATCTAGTGTAGAAACCCTAAAATCAATTGGGTTCTCCTAATCCATCTTCTTCTCACACTAACCTCTTTTCTCTCTAACTCCTTCATCGTCAATACAACCCATTCCTTTAATAAAACAAGAAGAAAAGATGGTTAACCTACCTTAATAATCTTGATTTCTCTTTTTCTTTTTCTTTCACCAAAACCTCTCTTTTTCCCTCCTATTTTCATTTTTCACTCTTTCCTCTTCTCTTCAATTCACGTTTTTCTCCTCTTATAAGTATTCTTTAGCCCAAAAAGTCCATCTTACCCTTCCTTATAAGCTTATGTGATCTCCCAAAAATGCCCTTAAACATCCTTATTACATTAACACTTTGATTCCACTTACCCATTCAATAAATTGTACTAACCTTGAAATAATTATAACCCCAAAAGTTTAATCTATCTAAACCTCAAAACTATTTCAAATCATGCTTAACTTAAAGAAAAAATTTTCAGGGTCCAACAACTCTCCCCTTTAAAGAATTTCATCCTCGAAATTCTTACTTGAGACATTGAAGAGGTGTGGATACTTCTCCCTTATGGCCTCAAAGGGTTCCCATGTGGCCCCTTCCGTAAAATGGTTTTTCCATAGAACTTTAACTAGCTTTACAGTCTTGTTTCTCAAATCCTTTTCCTTTGAATCTATGATCTCTATTGATTGTTCTTCATAAGTTAAATCCTCTCTTAACTGAACTTTTGAAGGTTGAACTATGTGTGAAGGATTAGTCCGGTACTTCCGCGACATCGATACATGGAAAACATTATGAATCTTAGACAAATCCGGTGGCAAAGCTAACTTATAGGCTAAAGGCCCAATCTTCTCAATGATCTCATATGGGCCTATGTATCTTGGACTAAGCTTTCCCTTCTTATTAAATCTCAAAACTCCTTTCTATGGAGAAGCTCTAAGAAACACTTTGTCTATAACTTCGAATTTCATCTCCTTTCTATGTGCATCCGTTTAGCTCTTCATTCTGTCTTGAGCTGCTTTAAGTCTCTACTTTACTAATTTAATCTTATCAACTGTGACTTGTACCAACTCAGGTCTTACAAATCTTCTTTCACCTTCCTCATCCTAACAAATAGGAGTTTTGCACCTCCTACCATACAAAGCTTCATAAGGTGCTATTGGAATTCCTGAGTGATAGGAATTATTGTAAGCAAACTCGATTAAAGGTAAATGATCATCCTATGAACCTTTGAAATCCATAACACAAGCTCTTAATGTTGCCTCCAATGTCCGTATTTTCCTTTCTGATTGACCATCAGTTTCTGGATGGAAAGTTGTACTAAAGTGCAACTTAGTTCCCAAAGCCTCCTGTAAGCTTTTCTAAAATTTGGAGGTGAACCTGAGGTCTCTATCTGAAACTATAGAGCTTGGAATCTCATAAAGTCGTATTATTTCATCCACATATGTCTTAGCCAAAACATTCAAAGAATCCGTCTGTTTAATTGGCAAGAAATGTGCAGACTTGGTTAACCTATCCATAATCGCCCATATTGTATCATACTTCTTACTAGTCCTCGGCAATCCCATCAAGAAATTCATTGTAATCTTTTCCCATTTTCATTCTGAAATCGGTAGAGGTTTAAACTTGCCTGAAGATTCCTGGTATTAAGCTTTAACTTGCTGACACATTAAGCATCTTTTAGCATATTCCACAACTTCTTTCTTTATACCTTTCCACTAGAAATGCTCTTTCAAATCTCTATACATTCTCGTACTTCCTGGGTGCATTGCATGAGGCATATTGTGTGCCTCATCTAGAATCTCTTCTTTCAACTCCAACATGTTAGGAATACACAATCTGTTACCTACCACCATCAGTCCATCTTCTCTAATCTCTATTTCATAAGGTTTACTATTTTTAATCTCTTCTCGGAGCTTGCTCAAATGCTTATCTTGTTCCTGCAATTTCTTAATCTTCTCATTCAATACTGGCTTCACTCTAAAGTTAGCCAATACACAATCAGACTCGACTTACCTCAATGTCACCTTAAGTTTGGCTAATTCCTTTAACAAAGGAAGATATACTGTCTCCATATGTGCCATAGTGGACTTCCTACTAAGTGTATTCGTTACTACATTAGCTTTCCCCGAGTGATAGTCTATCATCAAATCATAATCTTTCAATAGCTCTAACCATCTTCTTTGTCTCAAATTCAACTCCTTTTGGCTCATCAGATACTTAAGACTCTTATGGTCTATATGGTAGTGACTCCATATAAGTAGTGTCTCCATACCTTCAATGCAAAAATTATGGCAACTAACTCCAAATCATATGTAGGATAATTCATCTCATAGGGCTTTAATTGCCTAGAAGCGTAAGCAATCACTTTATTACCTTGCATCAACACACTACCCAATCCTTTCCTTGAGGCATCATTATACACTATATATCCATCACTACTCTAAGGCAAAGTCAAAACCGGTGCAGTTGTAAGTCTATTATTCAATTCCTCAAAACTGCTCTGGCACTCCTCTATCCATGCAAATTTTTGATTCTTTCTTGTCAATTTGGAAAGTAAAGTTGTTATTGTAGAAAAGCCCTCTACATACCTTCTATAATAACCACCCAATCCCAAGAAACTTCTTACTTTAGTTACATTCTTAGGTGCTTCCCATTTCACAATTGCTTCTATCTTCCTTGAATCCACACGTACTCCTTGCTTTGAAATCACATGTCTAAGAAATGTCACTTCCTTTAGCCAAAATTCACATTTGTCAAATTTGACATACAACTCATTCTTACTCAATATCTCCAAGGCAACCCGCAAATGTTTCTCATACTCCTTGTCACTCTTAGAATAAACCAATATATCATCAATAAAGACAATGATAAATTGGCCTAAGAAGGACTTAAAGACTTGATTCATCAAGTCCATGAAAGCTGCAGGTGTATTCGTTAACCCAAAAGGCATGACCAAGAACTCAAACTGGTCATATCGTGTTCTAAAAGCAGTCTTTAATACATCGGACTCCTTTATCCTCAATTGGTGGTAACCTGATCTCAAATCTATCTTACAAAAGACCCTTGCCCCTTGCAACTAATCAAAAAAATCATCGATGTGTGGGAGCGAATATCTGTTCTTGATGGTGACATGGTTAAGCTTCCTATAATCTACACACATTCGCAATGATCCATCTTTCTTCTTCTTCACAAAAAGGACCAGAGCTCCCCAAGGTGAAGCACTCAACCTAATATAACCTTTCTTTAACAAATCTTCCAATTGAACCTTAAGCTCTTTCAATTCTGCCGGAGCCATTTTATAAGGTGGAATCGAAATTTGCGTTGTGCCTGGAAGAAGCTCAATAGAAAATTCAATCTTCCTAGGTGGTGGTAGTCCTGGTAACTCCTTGGAAAAGACATCCGGTAATTCCATGACCACTGGTATATCTTCTAACCTCCCTCTATCTGCCCTCGTGTCTACCACATAGGCCAAAAATGCTTCACACCCTTTCCTCATCATTTTCTCTGCCATCAAAGCTGAAACAATCCTCGATAAGCTAAATTTTCTGTCTCTCATAAACATCCCCTTTCTTCCATTATCCAGCTTAAACTCCACTGTCTTCTGTTTGTAATCTAAGTTGGCATTATATTTCTCTAAAGCATCCATACCCAAAATTACATCTAATCCTCCCCATCTTCAATGGAATTAAATCCACCACTATGTGTCCCCCATCAATATGTATCCCACAGTCTCTATAAACTTGACTGATCATGATATACTGGCCGATTGGAGTACTCACCATCAAAGGAGTATCCAATGGGCTCAAATCTTTACCATACATAGTTCTACCTGATGAAACAAAGGAGTGGGTAGAACCCTGATCAATCAAAACAATTACATCATCATCAAATAATTTAAATGAACCAGTCACAACTTCTGGAGCGGTCTCTGCATCCTCCCGTGTCATTACAAACACTCTAGCTGGTGCTTTCTCCCTTGGTCTTCCTAGAGGATTTACCCTCCTAGCTACATCAGAGCTGCCCACTTCAGTTGCAGCCTTGTACCCTACTACCTCAATTCCCTTCGAAGCTTGCATCTTTGTTCCCTCTCTTTTAACATACCGTGGATACTCTCTAGCCATGTGCTCCTTCCCTCGACATTTGAAACAAGCTCCAGTCAACTTATAGAATTCCCTTCCATAGAACTTGCCGCAATGATCACACTTAGGTACAGAAGACTTATCCCTTTCTCCTCTTCTACTGCCTCCCGTCGTTGAGGCTTGATAAGAAATAATAGAAGTCCTCATCGGTTTGGACCTACTTGCCCCACTGATCCTCTCCTCAGACTACACAGGGAAAGTCCTGGCACTCCTTTCAAGCATAGAAGTACCACCTCCCTTCTTAAATTGTTCTCTCCCCTTTCTCTTTTTGTTCACGACGCTCTTTATGTTCTCAATGTTCTCAACCCTCAGAGTCGCTTCAACCAGCTGTTGAAAATCACATAAATTCTACACCACCACTTTCTCTCTGATGGCTAGATGCAGTCTCGCTTCAAACCTTCGTCACTTAGTCACTTCACTTTTCATTAACTCAGCTGCATATCGGGACAATTGTGTAAATTGGTGCTCATATTCACTCACCGTCATCTCCCTCTGGGTGAGACTCAGAAACTCTCTGTGCTTCTGCTGAATGTGCACCTTAGACAGTTACTTCTTTTTATAAGCAGCTACGAAGTCCTTCTATGCCAGCACTGATGGTCTCATTTAGCTCCCTGGCACACTCTCTCATCAATGCAGAGCATCTCCCTTTAGCAAGCTTGCAGCATACACGATTTTCTCATCCTCCTCAGACTCCATTTAATCTAGTATCCTCTAGGTCTTTCTCAACCAGGTCTTGGCTTCTTCTGGATCCGTTGTCCCATAAAAATCTATTGCCCTATACTTCCTGAGCTTATCAAACTATTTCCCTTTCTTGACTGGGGCTAAAGCAAAAGATTACAGCATCTGGCCCATAGCCTGTGCAAAGGCCTGAAACATCCTCGGATTCAATAGAGTAGGCACTTGCTCTTGCAGAAGAGGAGACTCCTACGTTTGCAATCGTATAAGCCCACTACCTTGCCCTACAGAAGCCTCAGTATTTCCTAGGGCTACTGACTCATCAGTACTCTCCTCTCTTATTGGAGAGTCAGGTACAACTAATCCTTGCAGAACTTCTCGTGTCCTTTTACGAGGTGCCATCTTACTCCTTCAATGGAAACACTAATGATTAGCTACAATTCATTTTAAAATCCTAATCCCTATATGTATGCATGACATGCATGTCACTTAATGCAATTCAATCAATTCACAATGCAACAAGTAATCATATAACATAACAATTTATCCTACTATGCATTCTAAGCCTAGGAAAAACCTAAGCTCTGATACCACAAGATGTTAGACCCCGTTTCCGAACCCCAACAATCGCTCTAATACCACAAGATGTTGGACCACGTTTTTAGAGTCTAACAATTGCTTTGATACCACAAGATGTTGCACCCCGTTTCTAGAGCCCAACGATTGTTTCAGAGTCGAAAAGCGTGAGCGGGTTTCCTTGTAGGGTTATTCTAAAGAACCCTCACATTGCCATCATCTCACAAGCGTGGCTTGCCCACAGCAGCCCATTACCAGCATCACAACTTGACTTCTTCAAGCCAATTGTAGCTCTATGCCTCTAGTTTATTTTGGAATAAGAACCTTCTCATTCGAAGCTTTATAGCTCAAGATATGCTTAAAAATCCAAAGTATGTTCATAACCTAGTTATGCCCCTCTGACCGATCTCTCATTTTCCTTCCATCAATCTCTTTTAAATCGACCCTAAAAGCTACAAATTTTATTAAGAGATACGAAAATGTGTCCGGGATCTATTGCTTCAAGAATCACTTAATTTGGAGGTCAGGTTATGAAGTTATGGCCAAAAGAATCAACCATGCTCATGTCCTCAATCACGTTGTACCTATCTCGGAATACCTATCTCGGAATAATTGCCATAACTTTCATTAGATATTTTAAATTAAGGTTTTATTTAAATGGTTTCGAAGAGGACTTCCAGGTCTACAATTTAATGAAAACTCAAAGGTTAATTCTATTGTCTAGAGGGTCAAAAATGAGACTAGACGATATGATCAGATGAGCAGTGCATTAAACAATATGAAGTCATCAGATGATACGTCCTTATCAGACGATACATCATCACCAGATGAAGCATCCTCACAAGACGAAGTTTCCTCATAAGACGATCTGTCCTCACAAGATGAAGCATCCTCACAAGGTAAAGTGTCCTTATAAGATGATCCTTCCTCACCAAACGAAGTGGCCTCATAAGATGAAGAGTTCTCACATGACAAAACTTCCTTACAAGACGATCCGTCCTCTTCAGATGAAGAGCCCTCACAACACGAAGTATCCTCATAAGATGATTTGTCCTCACCAGACGAAGCGTTTTCACCTCACAAGACGATCCATCCTCACCAGATGAAACATCCTCAACTAACAACACGTCATCACCAAATGATACATCATCACTAGACGATACGTCCTCACCAGACGATATGTCTTCACCAGATGATGCGTCATCACTAGACGATACGTCATCACCAAACAATATGTCCTAAACTCCTGAGCATCTCCACTTACAAGGACCATAACTTTTGACTCTAATATCCTAAAATTTCATACTTTATACTGTTCGAAAGCTAGAAAGATAAACTACAACTTTCCAGAAGACAACTTTGACTAATTTAACTTAAATTGGTCTAATTTTCTTCCCTAAAGTTGTTAACAATTTATACACCTATGAAAGACTTAGATTATGAAATGTACAACTACAAAAGAAACATGCACATACACTTGGGAAACGTTTCAGTTCTAAACTCATTTTCCAAATCAACAGAAGCTCATACATAACTTTATTTACATAATAACATTGTAAACGAGGACTTAACACAAATTACAACATATATAGGATGCTCAATGTTTACATGCTTATGAAGCTATCCAAAAGTGATCGAACTAACTTAGTTACAAAAGTTTCTAATATCTTGGAGTTTCCGATGCCTTGCAAGGATTGCTACCTTTCTCATTCTGCACTTGATGAGGGAATAATAGGGTGAGCTACACAGCTCAATGGCTAATATATTTATAGCCATTAGCAATTGACCATAAATTCAAGCATAAGTATATATATATGCGTATATTCAATAATTCCAGTATTCTTCAATTTAGTTTAGCACTCATAGCACATAATACTCAAATGCATCATACATGACAAATTAAAGATGCAATGCACAACAAATGGCTCGAGGGTTCCATGGAAATAGAATGGAGAAACTGAAGTTTACCCTATGAACATAATGAGTCCAATTTCGAAGCTTATATGCCACAAATGGGCAGCTGGGAGAAGGCGCTTGTTAACGTGCACATGACGAACAGAATAGTTCCACTCTTGCCTAAACAAAAGCACATAATCATTCTCAAAATCGTGTTATCATATGCTCATAATTTCATGCTTTTTCTTCTTTTTGTTTAATTAAAAATGTTATAACCTCTTTCAAGGTATAACATAATCGCAATGCAACATGCATTTTCAATTAAGTCACAACAATTCAATTTCAAGCAAATCCATTTCGAGAAATCACATACACACATATAGGCAAGAATTTGCCTAATCACACAACACCTATATATAAATTACCACCTAATTAGCTTGAGAAAATCCAAGTCAAGCCTGCCTTTTCCTTTGCTCTTGGGTAGGATTCCCTTGGTTTCCTAAAACAATCAAGATTTTGTTTAAAACAACATTCCAATAAAATTCATAAACTTCAAAAAAATCACAAAATTGCAATAAACACAAATTAAACTCAAATCTAACCTACTTACAGTCCATCTAGGTTAGAAAACCTAAAATCTAGTTAAGAAACCTTAAAATCAATTGGGATCTCCTAATCCATCTTCTTCCCACACCAACCTCTTTTCTCTCTAACTCCATCATCCTCAATACAACCCATTCCTTTAATAAAACAAGAAGAAAAGATGGTTAACCTACCTTAATAATCTTGATTTCTTTTTTTCTTTTTCTTTCACCAAAACCTCTCTTCTTCCCTCCTATTTTTATTTTTCACTTTTTCCTCTCCTCCTCAATTCACGTTTTTCTCCTCTTATAAGTATTCTTTAGCCTAAAAAGTCCATCTTACCCTGCCTTATAAGCTTATGTGATCTCCTAAAAATGCCCTTGAACATCCTTATTACATTAACACTTTAATTCTACTTACCCATTCAATAAATCGTACTAACCTTGAAATAATTATAACTCCAAAAAGTTTAATCTATCTAAACCTCAAAACTATTTCAAATCATGCTTAAATTAAAGAAAATTTTTTAGGGTCCAACAGATGCCATGATTAAGTTAGTGATATGAGTGCTCTAGCATGCCACCCTTGTAGGTACATATTTGAATATCACTCAGGATGTCAGGAATGTGTCCTGCGAGAGTGGGGTGCTACACTAAGCAAGTTATTCTAAAGCTTGAAAAGTTTTTTAAGTCCAAAGGTGCAGGAGGGAGCATGTTTTAAGGAACTAGTGTGGCTGGAATGGACTAGTACTGCCCAAGAGACCTAACTGTGTTCACTATAATTATAGTAATATTGGAAAACAAATACAAGCATCAGTAGTGTGTTAGGTTTACTACCATTAGTTAGTGAATGCCTCAACATATCTACCTATTCTTCTTCAAGACGCATCTTTCATGTATTCTTGATTCCTAACCAAAAGCAAATGAATTAAAAAGTTGCTATTCTTGATGCAATTATTGGCATCATTGCATCAACATTGGAAGCACTTCCTTTTTCACTTTTTCAAGAGAAAGTTTCATTCAGTATCATGCTTGAATTTTGATTTTATTTATCGTGTTTGGATTTTTTTAAAAAGGGTGTTTAAAATGCTAATTAATTCATATAAGCTATACATAATTTATACGTTTTTTAAATTAGGAAGGATATAAAAATTTTAATTTCTGGTCACTTGGAAATTTCTATTAAGTTAAACCCTAGTTCTCATTTAGCATTAATTTCTATGACCACTCAAAACTTGCTCATGTTTAAGCTATCAAGGAATGGTCCTAATTTCTGAGTTGTCTTTCATTTGTCCTTTGCCATAGTGAATGAAAAAGAAGGCTAATGATAAGCCCAAACGATCCTAACGAGTGCCCCAAGAAAAACTCAAGATATATGGTATAAGTGTGGAAGCCATGAGAACTTTAAGGAATTGCTAAATGAGTGGGACTGTTAGGCGCATTGTATGGTTAGGAATGAGTCAATAGAACTATCAGACGCATTGTATGGTTAGGAATAAGTTATTTAGTTGTTAGCTAATAATTTGAGGATGTGAATAAGTGCAAGTTATTTAGTAGTGTCGTCGGAGTCCAAGTCTCGAGTAGTTGTGGTAGTATATTAGGAAAAGATTGTTATTTTTAATGTATTTAAATTCAAGCATTATGCAATGAGAAGGGTGTGTATTTTTTTAAAGAAAATTCCTATGATCTATTCTCACTCGAAGTAGAATTCCTTTATATAAGATTACTAAAGCTTTAATTAGGACCTAATATTGGTATCAAAGTTGAAAATTATGGCTACCAAGAAAGATTGTATTGAAAACTTAGAAGCTGAGTTAGGAAGTGGCATGAGTCGGATGGAACTTGGTTCCTAAGACTTTTTAGAGGAACATTTTGGATTAAGATATAGATTAAAGGTCTGACAGCTGACATCAGAGGAGTTATAGATTGTATTTTGTAGTTTCTTTGACATTTAGAACTTTTGTATAAAGGATTGTAAACTTTCTTATGTTTGGTAATGTAAATATTTGTTTTAATGACTACAATGTAAACTTTTGTGAATGAATGAGATGAAGTGTTGAGGTTTCAAGTATTGTGTATTCTTACGATGTCATTTAAGAGATTATGTTTGCTTTAACATACCATGGTCATAAGATATGTTCTTGAATGTCCTCTGGATGTTTGGGTATATATTCTATGGTAATGGGATGTTACATGTTGCATGGCAGTTTTTTTCTCAATTCTGCAAGCTAGGAGAATAGGGATTAGTTTGGAGTTCATCCCCAACCTTTTCAAGTGCTCATTTGGTTGTGTTCAGAATGTGGTGTATATTGCCCACATTCAACTTAAATAGTTATTTCATTTCTTGTTTAATGAGAGCAAGTTTCTTAGCAAGTATAAATTGCTTGTAGCCTGGTATATGGACATTGACAGCTTTGAGGATGTAGGGTTAAATTAAGCAAGGTCAGCTAGAAAATTGTTAAATTTAAAAGATGGAAGGGTTATCTCGATGTCTAGGTGAGTTATTAAGGCTGAATGGTCTGAAAGGCTAGGAGAGTTGAAAGTTGTGTAGTTGTATGAATGAAGTTTATCGCATTTGCTTATTGCACCATGTATCAAAGTTACCCCCCCTCCCCCCGTTTGGTCTACAACTTGAATGTGCAAGATGCATTGCCTCAATTCAGTATAGAGGGTTCCCACAGACCTGATCCCTTATGCTTCCTAAGGATTTAAGAAAGAATTAATGTCACCAACTAAACACCATGGTTGATAAATTGTTGCTGAAAGAGCTTTCAACTGGGACCAAAGTTCTGATCTTTGGTAAGCACTGCTGTGCACGTAAAGAAAGGAGATGTAAAGAGTTTTACCCAAATCCTTCCTAAATACTTCAAGACGGATTACTTGGTTTGAGATAAGGTTGGAATTAGTAGTGACTTCTAAAGTATTGTAAACTATCATTATTTTGTCAATTAGGTGGTGAGTGTAGTTGGAAATCAAACTCTAGTGTTGGGGCAAAAAAAGAAGAAGGTTACAGTTTTGGATTTTTATGTATGTCTCCAAAAAGCTTACAACCGAGGCTTTATTCTGGTCCACTAAATTCCTTAGCAAAAGCTTTTTATGAGGAGCATTAGCCCCTATGACATTCCAAGCTATAATATTTATGCTTAAGAGTCCCTAATTAGGCCTTTTTTTCTTTCTACTTGTTCTCCTTTCACCATAGGTTCAAAATCAACTTCCAAATTGGGGTTCTTGCTTGGAGTGTTCTATGTATTATTTTGGGGCTCACTCTCAATTCCATCATCCTAGAAGGAAGTAGTTTCTTGTTGGCATTCAATATTGTTGCTCGAAAGATCTTCATTTTCATCTGATTGTTGAGGTCAAGCGGGAGATTGCAATATAGTATTTTCTTATATATTTTCCTTAATATTGAGACGTAACAATTCTTCATATCCTTCTATTTTGAATAATCTACCTGTAATTTGCCAAGTTCTCTTCACAACACTTTGCAGCATCTATACATATGTAACTTTGACTTAATCTTCAAATGGTTCCATGCTTTTATGCAGTTGAATAATAGGAATATTTTTGTAGTAAATCTGACATGGATGTAACCAAGACACATATTCAAGTAAATTGAACTCTCCTAACCTCAACTATAGCCTGGTCCATACGTAATGAAACTTGTGATGTAACTAAGTTCGGTCGTACTCCAGTATTTTAATGGAACCCATGTTAATCCAAATTGGGATATAATCCTACCTAATGTCTTCCATTTTCATACCTAGTTTCCAAACCTATAATAAGAGAGGTTTGTTGTGAATGTGACAAAGCCCTGATTGAAGAACCTTTCTTGTATCCTTTGAGCTGGAGAATTTGAAGAGAAAAACTTTGTCGTTATTGATGAGCACCTCTATAAACCAAGGTTTTTCCAATTGTCCATTGTCCATTGGCTCACAACTGGGTAAGCTACTCTTTTGTCAATGAAAAACTGACCAAAGTTTAGTTCCATTTTAAGGCTCCTACTCTGAGCACCTTTAGAGGAGTGGACACAATCATGCTACCGAATGAGGCCAAAGGTGGGAAGTAAATTAGTTTCACCTCAACTGCGGCTTCTCTTGGGATCTGGACCCATGGTCTTTTAAGGTGGGTGGAGTTGGTAGTGTCCACAGTGGGGAGGAAGTTGGGGTGCAGTGAGGTAGAAGCTATAGGGTAAGGTAAGCTTCTTGGGGGTTTTGAGGTTGAAGGGATGGGGTTGCCATCGTCTTGAAGAGAAAGAAGGAGTAGTCTTTGAAGTTTTTTTTTAGGTTGCCCAAAACTCTAATTTAATACTTTTATTCTCTTGACCTCTTTTTAGTATCTTCTAAGCTCATAAGAAGATCAAAATATTTTCCATTTGATTTTAGTTTAGATGGAATAAAAAGGAAGAGGGCCAAGATATAAAGACTAACAATGATTTCATAAAATTTGAGTTTTATTGTTTCTAATATATGTGTTTTTATTATCCTCCATGTTTTTATTATCTCATGAGTTGATTGTCTTTGAATTTAGTTTAAAATTCCCCTTTTACCACTTTATCATCTCTAATGCTTGACTGAAAACTATCTAGAAAATTCTCGCTAGACTAATAATTATGATGCAAATTGCTTGAAAATGATATTTTTCTTGTGAAGATAATTGAGAGTGAGCTAATTGTGGCAGAGGTGTACCATCAATTCAATTGCGAAGGCACCAACAAGAGGAGTAAGTAGGTTTGTTATAGCACAAGCAAGGCAATCATTTACAGTTTATGCTACTGTAAATGATGGAACTTAGTCTTGGTGATAAATTCCAACATATAGAAGACGCTATTACCAAGCTATCTGAGGTTGTGCTCTCCAAAGACAGATTCAAAAGCAACAATAGTGCTCGTAATAGTCATTTCGTATTGGCAACAACGAGTTCAAGGACAACAAAGAGGGGGGGGGACATCCACTGTTTTCTTCCAGATTGGCCAAACCTACATTTCTAAAAGTGGAACAATTTTTCACGTCCTAAGGCACCACTGAAGCTCAAAAGGTGACATTAGCCTCATTTCCTTTTGAAGGAGATGCGAACCAATGGTGGCAATGGCTAAGGTGAGCCTATAAAGAAGAAGAAAAAGATGTCGCATGGCCAGCTTTTGAAGAACTCTAGGCTTGATTTGGACTCACAAAGTATGAGGATTTTGATGAAGCACTATCCAGAGTGAAATAGGCAAGCTCTGTATGAGATTATCAAAAAGAATTTGAAAAGTTAGGGAATTGTGTGCAAGGGTAGACACAAAAGGCCCTGGTTGGAACGTTTATAAAAGGTCTTAAACTAGAGATTTCAGACAGATTTTGAATGTTTAAACCTAAAACATTGAAAGAAGCGATTAGCTTGGCACAAATGTGAGATGAACAATTAACTCGCCAGCTGAAATTTGCAAGGCCATCACAATCCAACTGCACCCATGGTAACCTTATTTCTCCTACAAAAGCTAATCCAACCTCTCCCGTGAAGCATTTGACTTGGGATGAGATGCAACGACGACGAATTCAAGGTTTTTCAACTATGATGACAAGTTCACTATGGGTCGTGAGTGTCGTAAACCTCAGATCTTATTGTTTGACAACTTCAATTCAACTACTGAAGATGACGAGGAGGAAACCACAATCGCGATACAGGATGAACCTACGATATTGTTACATGCACTAACTGGGTGGTCCACTCCACAAACCATAAGAATCACTGCAAAAATTAGGGAATCATAAAGTGATTATGTAGCACCCCACTTTTGCAAGACACGTACCCGACATCCTGAGTGATATCCGAGTACATGCCCCGCGAGGGTGGGATGCTAACACAGTCAGTCAGTAAAATTTCCTTAAAATTTTTTTTTGAAAGCACAATCATATGCGAAAATCAATTATCAAATCGGGCCCATTTTTATTTAGAAACCTTTTCAATTCCAACATTACAATCATCAAAATTTCAATAGACATTTGGGTCTATACTTTTATTTATAAACAATTTCATTCAAGAGTGTTACTACACTCATTAATCAAACTTGTTTACAACATTTCCAAATTGTAAAGTTATTACATACAAAAGCATATTCAAATACACATTATACAAATGTAATGGAATACACAAATAAGAAGTATCAATGCAGACACCAACTGATCCCGATCTCTACCTCTTACTTGAATGCAGTAGGTATACTCCCGTTTGTCTAACAGGGTACTTTTTTTAGCCTACAAAATATTTGCAAATTTTGGGTGAGTTTTACAAACTCAGTGAGATAACCATCATCGATGGTTCACTCAATTCATGCAACACAACAATTCACATAACATACAATCACATTTTCGCATGATTGATCATATATCACATTTTCACTTAAGCACAGGCAATTTTGCATTTTAGTAAATCAAACCTACTTAACAAAAATGCATATGAAATGTTCATGAGACTATTTTCCAATTGTCACGTTATTGTAACTGAGTGCCTAAACTGTCCCGTATCTATTTTGGATACCGGGCTCATTGGTAACTATCCTTTATTTGATGAGGATATAGGGCTCATTTTACATAATGAGCCTTATGCTCTTAATCACTTTCTGAGCTCGAGACTCTTTTTTACACTTTGAGCTTTAAGCTCTAATCGATGGCTACTCTGGTCACAACTGCCATTATCTGATTGTGCATTCATGTATATAATGAATCTATCACAATCAAACATGTTATGAAGCATATAGTTCATCACATTCACATACAAATAGCACTTCAATATTACATACACATCTCACAATCATCGGACCTCCTGTCCGAAAATCAACATAATCAATCACATTCATATTCTCATTCACAACATAATTTAAAGCAAACAATTAATTAATAAAAATCGTCTAGGTTACTTACGAGTTGCTCCCGAAGCTGATGCCTGAAAGTTCCAGCAACTTCTGGAGATTGACGTTCCAATTGCTCCTCTATATCAAATAACATACACATATATCACAATTTGCACAATTATAAGTATTTAATAATGCACATGTATGAAATGAATTATGCATAATGCATGTGCATGACAATCCCAGGTATCTTTCCATCAATTTCATCACAAAATCATTCTCATTTCAAAACTCATCTAAGTATAATTTATACTTAGGTTTATGCCTTACTAAAACCATTGAAATCATAAGTCATTTCTCATTGGCTTAATTTCAGATTTTTCCAAGACATACTTTCGGTTTTACTGTTCAGGTTACATTAAAGAGTGAAATTGATGTAATTTGGTCATATCCTCTTCTAGAAAAGTGTTCCTATATGTCTTATGTTTCTATTGACACAAAAATCACTCAATTTAGTTCAGTAATTTGGAAGATATGCCTCAAACATTTTCAGACTGCTCTTATCCAAAACAGTATACTATACACAACTTCCTTCCAGAAATTAAACATCTTAGAGACTGAATCACAATTCAAATACTGCAGATAATTTGTTAGACTATATCTCTAGTTTACTCTAAATTAAAAATCATCTCATTTGGAATCCTATAGATCGAGATATAACCAAAATAGCAAAACATGTTCAGTGAAATTACACCAATTCATACTATTCCAGCAGATTCCCTCACTTTCTTTCGATCAAACTTTTCAAAATAAATTAGTAATATCACAAATTTTCATGTAGGGATATAAAAATGTGTTAGGAATCTATTAGTTTAAGAATCACTTCATTTGGAGGTCAGATGGTGAAGTTATGGCCAAATTAATCAAACATAATTATATCCTCAATCCTATTGTACCTATTTTGGGACAATTGGTATAACTTTCTCTAGAGGTGTCGGATTAATGTCATATTTAGATGGTTTCTAAGAGTACTTCTAGACCTAAAACTTTTTTGAAGAATCTGAAAAGAGATTCTGTTGTTTTGAGACACACGGGTAGCCCGTTTTTCTTTCGGGTCAGATTGTGTTTTTTGCATTAAAAACACACGGGCAGTGTGAATCTACACGACCTGACCGTGTAACCTTCAGGTTTACTAAATTTTTCATCTCCAAAACCCCTCCAAAGGATCGTAAACCCATTATAGCATCACATATACTCTTAATCTTCCCAAATTCACCTTTTTCTAATGCAATATTATTCCATAATCATTCAAAAACTAATCAAATTTCATTCACTCTCAATTCTCAACTCTTTTGATTCATCATCTCAAATGGATAACTTCTTCAACTATGCCCAATTTCATCTCAACATCATCCATACACATTTTATATTCCACACTTGATCATAAACACCCAAATTATAACACATTATCATACATTCAAAACAAGACACAACATTTTATCCACAAATTTTGCTGCACCCAATTCCTAATTTCATGTCAAACTTTGAGACTCTTAAAGACACAATTTAAATTGATTGTATTCATAAGAAATGTATCCATATGTATCTAGTTTAATAAAAACTAAGAATCATCTCAATTGAACAACCATAGAGCAAGTTATGGACAAAAAACAGAAGCATACCCATAGTCATGTTGCTGTAACATTTTCCAGCTCAACTACCAAAATTTGTTTCCAAATCTTACCCTAACACAACTCATACCAAGATCACCTTTTCTACCCCAAAACTCCTCATTTTCAACCCCTTTTCAAATCCAAAACATTCAAAAATCAATTCATGATCTATATTTGATCATTAACCAAAAACAAAACATATTCATTAACCCATTCGTAATTGATTTTCTGCACTCATTCTAACACCATTATATGGATCATCCAATTTCCAAAACATCTCTATAACAAATCTTGGGTCATTAATGATCATTCACAATTATAAAAACATAACATTTACATAGATTTTTCACCATCCACGTCACACACATACAACTCACATAATCAAGTCATCAATCCCACATTTCTCATCATTCTAGTTTCATTTTAACAATACCCATAACATTTAAAGCATAACTTACTTGATTTAGCTTCCAAATATTCAAAATCACCATTAAACTCTAACTCTTTCATCTCCACCATTATCAACTTTCATGGAGGAATACGTTGGGTCTTTTAGTGAGAATGAAGAAGAGAGCAAGGTGGAAGAGTAGCATGAAAGATGAGATTTGAAGGGCCAAAACTCATAAAGAAGGGAGGGAGAAGAGAGCTACGAAAATGGAGAGAAACCAAATAAAATACCAATAGGCTTTTAAGGGAGAGAGCATCATGGAAGCTAATAAAAAAGAGGGTCTTTTTGATTCAAAGAGTAGTGGGCTTAAGGCATTGTTTGGAAAGTGATGTTTGTCACTTGCCACATGTCCAATGTCTAAAACATTTGATTGGTTATTTCATTTAACTAGTCCCATCAATTTCAATTTCTACTCCAATTGTTCCCTAATTTTCAATGGCACTTATCAATAATTCCTAAACTCATTTATCAAAATTTCCATTACCATTGGACAGTAATTTCTACTAACATTTAAAAATTGTTTTTTCACTTGGCAATTTTCCTAGCTAAAATACCCAATAATTTTCAGAAATTTATCCAAAAATTTCCAAAAATTCTAAATCAATTTATACTCTCCCCAAATCAATTTTCAATATATAAAAACTAAATTTCCCAATATACTCACATATATAATCAATTATACCCAGAATTTGTCAATGAATGCATGTACAATTATTTTTATGTGCAAAGATCACTATTTCACGTGTATATGCATATCATGTAATACATGAGCATGAGATATGTTTCCTAATTTCTCAGTAATCTCTCACATTTACTATTTTAACCTTAACATGGGTAATGGGATGTTACAAATTATCCTTATTGATAGTGGATCTACCTACAATTTCATAAGCAAAAAATAGCTACAAGATTGCAACTTCCTGTTGTACCAACTAAACCATTCATAATAAAAGTGGCCAATGGAGCTCCACTGAAATGTCAAGGGTGGTTAGAACATGTCAATATGCTACTCCAAGGTATTCCTTTTTTCTCTTACACTTTACGCTTTGACACTCATTAAGTTAGACGTGGTGTTAGGAGTTCAATGGTTGGAGCAATTAGGCACAATAGTATGCGATTAGAGCAAAATGACTATGGAATTCCGATGGGATAACAAAGCTCAAAAACTCTAATAGAAAGATGGTCAATCCATCCATACGGTGTCTGTGCAAGAACTTTCAAAGGAATTGTGCCAAGGAAATGCAATGTTTGTTGTTTGTTTTCAAAATAAAATAAAAATGCCCCAAATGGGGTTCATCTGGACATGCAGCAATTGTTGCAAGATTTTGGAGATATTTTCCAAGAGCCGAACCATCTTGCTCCAATCATAGAAATTAAGCATCGCATCACACTTAAAGAGGGAGCCCAACCTATTAATGTGAGACCTTACAGATTATAAAGCTCTTAATGTGGTCACCATCAAGGACCGATTTCCAATCCCTACCATTGATGACATGTTAGACGAACTTCATAAGGCAACCTACTTCACTAAATTAGACTTGGGAGTCAGTTACCATCAAGTACAGGTACATCCATCTGATATTCATAAAACTGCATTTCATATTCGTAATGTCCATTATGAATATTTGATCATGCCTTTTGGTCTATGTAATGCTCCATCTACTTTTTAATCCATTATGAATTTTATTTTTTTTCATATCTTCGTAAATTTGTGTTAGTTTTCTTTGACAATATATTGATTTATAACTTTAATTGGATCATGCATCGTGTACATGTTCACAAGGCTTTTGAAATATTATGGCAACAAAATTTCTTTGTCAAGCTTAGCAAGTGTGCTTTCAGACAACAAAAATTGAAATACCTAGGTCATATTATTACTATTCAAGGAGTCAAAGTGAACCAAAAGAAAATTAAAGATGTGTTAAATTAGCCAAGGCCTACTAATATTTCTGAGTTACGTGGTTTTTTTGGCCTAACAGATTATTACAAGAAGTTTGTTTATGACTATGGACTTTTGGCTCAACCACTCATCCATTTATTCAAAAGGGCCAATTTAGTTGGAGTGATGAACCTGAAGTTGCCTTTGTAGCTCTCAAGCAAGCCATGACCACACTAACACTTGTTACACTAAATTTCAATATTCCTTTTACTATCGAAACTGATGCCTCTGAAGATGAGGTTGGTGCAGTGTTGACTCAATAAGGCAAGCCAACAGCCTTCATGAGCTGAGCCTTAGGACCATCTAAGAAATCTTGGTTAACATATATTAGAGAAATGCTTGCAATTGTCTAAGTTGTTCAAATATAGAGACCGTACGTCATGGGTAGACAATTCTTCATTTAAACAGAGCAACGTAGCCTCAAATATTTTTTGGAGCAATGCATCATAACTCCGAAGCAATAAAAATAGGTTTCAAAGCTGCTTGGATATGATTATGAAATCATCTATAAGCTGGGCAAGGAGAATTCAGTAGCTGATGCTCTTTCTCGCATGGTTGGCAGCCCACATCTTGATGCTATGTCTATCTCACAAGCTCAAATTTGGAACGATATCAAAGAAACAACCATCAAGCATCCATATATGCAACAAATTGGGAAGTTGGCCACCAAAAACCAGTGTTTCATATGTTTGGTAGGGTGGAGTAGTATGCTACAAGAA
>JANSVA010095877.1:0-10797 GCA_025504915.1 Erythroxylum reticulatum
GCATGAATATATCTGAAACACTTTCAATGATTCTAACTCATTCAAAATGACCAAAATACCCTTTCCAATTGGTGAGGAGATGTTACAGTGAGAACCAAGCTAGGAGCAGTGGAACTATTCCCTACAATACTGTTATGAACCCCAAGAGTTTGAATGCCATGAATCTTTGAAATGGGAATCAAGTGAGGTTCAGCAATCAAGATGAGGGAGTAGATGAAGAAGAAATTGAATGTGAAGAATTTCCTTTAACATCTGCAAGAGTCAAGAAGTCTGAATGCTTCAAGGAGAGAGCACTTTTAACTAAAAAGGAGTCCAAATCTTTAAAGAGCTAGGAAGCGAATTTTGAAAGCAACCAGGAATCAAGCAAGCATGGAGCCCATGAAGCTAATGATAAGGAGGTAAATCTTAAAGACCTTCCTTTTCCTAATTCGTATTTGATGAGCAAAAGGATGACTGAAACTAAACATGAGAAAGATTTCATTGATTTGTTTGGAAGAGTAGAAGTCAATATTCCTTTGCTTGATCTTGTGAAAAGGGTCCCTGCGTATGCTAAGTACCTTAAAGACCTATGTACAAACAAAAGGAAGTTCAGACCAAATGAAAGAGTGCAAGTCAGCTCAAATATGTTTGCTTTGTTTAAACCCCAAATTCTTGTAAAATGCCAAGACCTTGGATCTTTCACTATCCCTTACACTATAGGTAAAGTTACCATAAGGGGAGCCTTATTAGATCTAGGGGAAACCATTAATGTTATGCCTAAGTCTGTCTACACATCATTGAGAGTGAAGAATCTTAAGTCTACATCTATAGTTCTCCAATTGGTTGATAGGTCTTTTAGGCATCCTGTGAGCATTATAGAGCACATTTTGGTCCAGGTTAAAGGTTTGGTCTTTCTCGCTAACTTTTATGTTCTTGACATGTCTTCTGAAGTTGTGTAGGACACCACACTGATTCTTGGTAGACCTTTCTTAAGGGATCTTATTACTACAATTAGCATGAAAGAAGGTACCATCACCACGGAGGTAGGAGATCAAAAAGTGTGCTTTAATATGTATAAGCACTGAAACAAACTCATGAGGATTATTCTCTTTTTGGAGTCAATATGCTTGATATTGCTGTTGATGATACTTGCTCTGATTTTGAATTTAAAGAGGATTCCTTTGATTCTGAGTTGCATTCACTTGATTTTTCTAACTTACTTGTGATTTTAGCATCTTCTATTGTCAGCGATGACCCCCTTTGGTAAAGGTTTTCTGTTAATTTTTGAGGTCATTTTGGCATCATGGAGATTGACACCGATGAGGAAAACGATGAAGGTATTTTACCTCAACAGAAGTGTCTAACTGAACGGATTCAGAAGGATTTGTCCCAGGCAGTTGCCACTATAGATTAACATGAGATGGGTTCAATGTCTGGAGTAGAAGGAGATTGTAAAGCCAACCATATGGAACCTAAGCTATCATTGGTTGAAGGAAAGGGGAGTAATCTTTTCTCTCTTGAACTTTATAAATTGATCCCTTCTTTTGTGCAACCTCCTATGATTGAGTTAAAACCCCTACCCCTACTTTAAAGTATGACTTTTCTAGAGTCAAATGAGTGATTACCTATTATAATTGCCAATACCTTGTCTCACGATGAGGAAGAGAGACTCCTTGCTATTTTGAAAGAACATAAGAGGGTTATAGGTTGCACTTTATTGGATATACCTGGAATTTGCCTAGCTATTTGTACACACAGGATCTTATTGAGTTAGGGTTCAAAATCTGTGAGGCAGCCCCAAAGGGGACTCAACCTACTTATCTTAAACGTGGTTAAGAAAGAAATCACAAAACTTTTCAGTATTGGGATCATTTATCCCATATCTGATAGTGAGTGGGTTAGTCTGTCACAAGTAGTGCCGAAAAAGAGTGGGATAACTATGATAAAAAATGACAAGGATGAGCTTATTCCTACTAGAGTGCAGAATTCATGGCGTGCGTGTATAGATTATAGATGATTAAATGACGCCACACGAAAAATCATTTCCCTTTTCCTTTTATTGACCAAATGCTTAAAAGGCTTATAGGCAAATGACATTATTATTTTCTAGATGGTTTCTCTAGGTACTTTCAAGAACCTATTGCACCAAAGGACCAAGATAAAACTACTTTTACATGTCCCTTTGGTACCTTTGCATATCGAAGGATGACTTTTGGTTTATATAATGCTCCAGGGACTTTCCAGCATTATGTGATGGCTATTTTCTGTGAATTTTTAGAAGAATGCATGGGAGTCTTTATGGACGATTTCATAGTTTATGGTGAATCTTTTGATTTTTGCCTATATAGTCTTGGAAAAGTTTTAAAAAGATGCATTGAAAAGAATTTAATTTTGAACTTTGAAAAATGTCATTTCATGGTTAATGAAGGTATAGTGCTAGGTCATTTGATTTCTAGCAAAGGGATTGAAGTTGATAAAGCTAAGATTGAGATTGTATCTTCTTTTCCTTATCCTACATGTATTAAAGATATTAGATCAGTTTTAGGTCATGCAGGATTTTATTGACGGTTTATAAAAGATTTCAGCAAAATTGCATTACCTCTTTCCAAGCATTTACAAAAAGATGCAAAATTTGAGTTTGATGATTCTTCTAGGGATTCTTTTGATAAGTTGAAATGAAAACTCATTTCTCCTCCTATTCTAGTTGCTCCTGATTGGAATTTACCTTTTAAGCTTTCATGTGATGCTTCTAATTATGTTGTAAGAGCTATGTTGGGCCAATGGGAGTAGAAGCTCGCAAGAGCTATTGCATATGCCTCGAAAACACTAGACCCGGCTCAGATCAACTATACAACAACTGAGAAAGAGCCGTATGTAGTAGTTTTTGCCTTAGAAAAGTTTAGGCCGTGTTTGTTAAACTCCCATATGACCATTTTTACTAATCATGTAGCTGTTCGATATCTCCTGAAGAAACCACAATCGAAGCCTAAATTGATAAGGTGGGCATTGCTTCTTCAAGAGTTTGATATTGAGATAAAGGATAAAGCTGGGGAAACGAAACATGTAGCTGATCATTTGAGTAGGCTACCAAACGATACATAGGGAGTACTCTTTCGAACTTACTTGTGATTCTTTTCCTGATTCAGACTTATATGCTTTAGTTTTTAAAGAACCTTGGTATGCATATATAGTCAATTATCTCACTACTAGACTAACCCCTCCTTTTATGTCTAAGTCGCAAGCCCAAAAGCTAAGGAGCGAAGCGAGGCATTACATTTGGGATGCTCCTTATCTGTGGCAACTTTGCAGTGACCAAATCATCAGAAAATGTGTACCTAATGAAGAATTTGATGCTATAACTTTAGCTTTCCATTCAATGGTTTGTGGTGGGCATTTTAGTGCTAGGAGAACATCTAGGAAAATTCTAGATTTTGTCTTTTATTGGCCTACCCTTTTTAAAGATTCATTTACCTTTTTTCGTTCATGTGACAAATGCCAACGTTTTGGAGGGTTAGGTAAATGGAATGAAATGCCTCAACAGCCTTTACTATTTTGTAAAATCTTTGACGTATGGGGCATTGATTTTATGGGTCCTTTTCCCCTATGTTTTGACTTTTTGTATATCCTTTTAGCTGTCGACTATGTATCCAAATGGATAGAGGCTGTACCTACTAAAAAAGATGATGCGTAAGCAATGTATAAATTTCTTAAGTCCAATATTTTTTATAGGTTTGGGATTCCTAAGGCTGTAGTTAGTGATAGAGGAACACACTTTTGTAGCAATAGGGTTGTTGATAACCTATTTTCCAAATTTTGAGTTACTCATAAAGTCTCCACTGCATACCACCTACAAATAAATGGTTAAGCTGAAATATCAAATAGAGAGGTGAGGCACATATTAGAGAAGATAGTAAAGCCATCAAAGAAAGACTGGAGCCTGCATCTAGAAGAAGCACTGTGGGCCTATCAGACTACTTACAAGTCACCAATAGGCATGTCCCCTTACCATTTAGTCTATGGCAAAGCTTGTCATTTTTCGGTGGAGTTGGAGCATAAAGCATATTGGGCAGTCAAGCGGTGCAACACAGACTTGGAATCTTCTGGTATGGAGAGGAAGCTACAGTTGCAAGAATTAGAGGAGCTGAGGCTAGAGGTGTGCGAGAATTCTCGCCTCTATAAGGAGAAAACAAAGTTGATGCACGAGAAGGTTCTCCAGAGGAAGAGCTTCAAGGAAGGAGACAAAGTTCTGTTATTCAAGGCTTATTTCACTTTTAAGCATGGAAAATTCAACACTCGTTAGGATGGGCCATACTTGGTCACTAAGGTGCAAAATTTTGGTATGGTAGAGCTTTTACATGAAGAGACCAGAGCCAAACTCAAAGTGAATGGCCACCTATTGAAGCTCTATCATGAGAACCAATAACCTCTATAACCACCATGTTGTTTCTTTCCTTCACTTGCTTACTTACACTTGCTCTGTGACTGAATATGACATTATCGAGTGCATTAGTTTATTGAATAAGTATGGGGGAGAAACCATTTTATTAGGAAGTTAGTTTAGGTTTTAGTTTAATTAGAAAATTTTCAATTCAATAATTCCCATTCTAGTTCTATCTCCTGTTTTATTTTTGTTGTGTGTGTCAGCCTGATGCATGATATATCTTTAAGTTTGAGGAAATTGATATGATTCATTATGTTGCACTTTATTTTCTTGAGCTTATCTGGTACCTTATAACTTTGTATATGCTCTTTAAGGTACTAACTACCCAGCTTGTGTCATTTGTTTATCAGTTATGTTTCTCATTCCTTTGCTGAACGTTTATTTATGTCTTGTTGAGTTTTGGGTAAATTTCGTCGTGGTGTGACATCCATATTGCCACGGTGAACTTCCCATCATTCCTCTCTATTCCTTTCGGGTTAATTTCCTCATAGCATGGGTTCTATATCACCGCGACAAAACTTTGGTACTATGCTACTTTTGTGATTAGGGTTAACTTTGTCGTAGCGAATTTTAGCTTTCGCCGTGGCGAAGGTCGAATCTGTACGAATTTTCAATGGTGAAATTACCATTCCACCCCTATTTGCTCTTAACCATTCGTATCCCCTTTATCCTTTTCTATCATTTCACATATCCCAAACCCTACTTAACCCTTCCGATCCACTTTCATTTTTCGACATGGCCATCCTCCATCTCCCTAACCCATTCTCTCCCTTACAACTTTCTGCGTAGGTTTTAATCATTTGTACGTGTTTCCTCTCTTCCCTTTTTCTTAGTTTTCATAGTGTTTAGGGTAGACTAGGTTGTCCATTTTGTTTTGTTTTCTATTTTCACTTTAGATTAATTTTGATTAGGTTACCTAGCATTGTTGATTATGCCTTTGCTAGTTGCTTAGGTTATTATTTTTAGTTTGCTTTACTCGTTTGCTTAGTTAAGTTTCGGTGTGCATTTTTTGTAGGATAATGCCTCGAGTTAAATTCCCTGCCCCCTACTTCCCCTCCTAGTGAGTCTGATTCCTCATATAGTTTTACTTTTGCAGAACTATATGAGAAAGTAGATACTAGGCCTTTCATTAAAGAGAGACCCTTTCCATTAGCTACCCCTGAAAATCCCTTTGTTCAGCAACTTGTTGCTTCTCAGTTAACAGGCCTAGTAAAACCCCATTCTCAAGACAATGATAAATTCGTTCAGCATTTTTACATATATGCCAGATTCAATGATACCATGGAAATTAACTTCTATGGTATTAAAGCACCAAATGCATTCACCACTGCTAGTATTCATCTTCATTTCAATCTTCCTAACATTCTCCGTTGCCATTATGATTAGCTCATACATAACTACTGTTCGGAAGATGTTATTCACACCTTATGTCAAGAGGGCGCCGAATGACATCGTCCATGCTATTACCAACTTTACCTTAAACAATCTGATCTACGACCCGAGGCTCATCCTTGGCTCCATTTGGTTTGCAATAATATCGTCTCGACCACTCACCTAGTATATGTCACCAAACAACAAGCCTTACACATTTACCTCCTAATGACCAGTTGCCTAGTTGATATAGCTGATGCTATCACCTCTGCCCTTCATGACTCCATCACTACGGCCAAATTCACCAATGCCATCACCTTTCCTCACCTTGTCTTCGACACATTTCGAGCACACAATGTCCCGAAGTTTGATAGTGATAGTTATTTTAATTCGGCCCCTCTCTTTAGGTATGATAGCATAAAGCAACCTACCATTAACCCACCTTGTCCCTCCCCCCATGCTCATGATAATGGTGCAACCTCTACAGTTGCGGCACCAGTTGAGGATGCTCATCCATCTCAGGATACTCTTAAGCTCGTTACTTTACAGACCCTCACTGTAAGGTCGATGGACTTTGTACAGATCTCTCCCATCTCCGAGACACTCTTTTCCAGGAGATAGCACGGTAAAAGGAGAACAGTGCTGGCACATCTAGAGCAGGTTCATCTGGATTCGGGGCTGATCCTCCTATGGAGTAGTTTGAGTCATTTGTTTTTTTAGTCTGCTGGATACTCAGTTACATTGTTGTTATTTACAGAATTAATAGTTAGTTGCTTCTATATTTGTGTTATTATTCAAATAGCCTTCCTGTTACTTTTCATTGCATCATGGTGTTTTAATTGTTTCATAATTCGAGACAATATGATGTTTAAGTGAGGGGGATATCCCATTTTATCATTTCTCTTTATGCATCATTTTTGGCCATTTAATTTCTTGTACAAGTCATTTGTGTGTTCTCTGCAAATTTTTAAACTTGCTAATTGAGGTGAATTGTATGTTTTTTTTCAAGTGTTTCTTTTTTCTGCAATATTTCGCCACGACGAGCTTTTGGTTTTGCCGCAACGATGCTACTAATTTTCAATACTTCTACCATATTAGATTCTTCTTACTCTTGTGTCTTGAAGATTTTATAAATTTCAAAGTTATCCATGTGTTTTTGGAAAACCATCTATGTTTTTAAATGATAGTTGATTTTGGTTAATTTTATTTTCAATCTTTTCACAAGAGGCAAGTGAGGGTATGCTGAGAGAGTATTACTATGCATTTTTAAGCCTTGAGATTGCTTAATTGAGACACTAACCTTATTGGAAGGATATTTGGGCCTGAATTATTTCATTTCTGCATATATATGCTTAATTTCGTATCTCTCTAGAATTTGTTTTAATTTTTGATCAAAGCTTGATGGACTAAATTTTGCTAATATGATAGAGGCTTTCTTTTCAAAAACCCTACTTACCCAAACACAAACCCAAAACACTTAACCGTTGCTAGCCCCTTTGAGCCATCTTTTTTAGTGCATGCATATTTCATAATTGATGTGAATATCTCATCTCCAGTTAAAGATGAGATTATCTAAAAAATAGGTTTCTATACAAAAGAAAAGAAAGAAAAAGTTCCAAAAAGTTAAAAAAAAGCTTAAAAAAACACAAAGTTTTCTCAAAAGAGAAAAGTTATAAAAAAAGTGAGATTACGTTTATTGCTTGTTCAAATATTTTCTTATGCATAGTTGGCGTATGTTTTATGTGAAAATAATTGTGATGTATGTACTCAATTTTCTTCTTCTATTCAATCCATTTTAATTAGCCTTCCGTACATTACAACCCTAAAAGTCCTCTTGATTCTCAAAATTATAGTTCTTGTAGTGGAGAGGTAGAATTATCATAAGCTTACGGAAGAGAATGGACTAAGTAGATTGTATAGTGAAATCATCCCAAGACATATGAGCTGAGAGATTAAACACATTTCCTCGAGAGAAATCTCTTTTGCCTAACCTCTTAGATTAAATACTTATAGTGTTTATTTTATTAATGCTTTTTCAGTCTGCTTGGGTTGATTTCTGAGGAAGTGATTTAACTGATTTTCTACTCTCATTTTTAAGCATGGTCGGTATTTTCTCTTACGTTTGTGTCTCTTTAACTTTTATAAGCTTTGTCTAGGAGTACAAAGGTCTAAGTGTGGGGGAGTTTGACTGAACCCAAGTTTCCTATATCATTTGGTGACAATTTCATGGTTTTTCTTATACTTTTTTGGCTCTTATTGTCAGATATTGTGCTTAATTTAGCTTATGAGTGCTTTTTTTTAATGTAACACCCTACTCTCGTAGGACTCGAACTCGACATCGTGGATGATATCCGAGTCTATAGCCCACTAAGGTGGCATGCTAGTGCACTGAAATAGTCAAAACTTAGTACATATTTTTTTTTAATACAATCAAATGCGTGGAAATTAGTAAACAATTTGGGCCCGCTTTATTTCACAAACATTTTCAATCATAACAATACAATCAACAGAATTTCAATAGCCATTTGGGGTCCATTTCTATTATAAAACATTTTTAGTCATAATGAATTTATATTACAAAATAAATCCATTTATATACACATGGTATAAAATTTCAGAATACATTATTTTACAGAAATCTTAGAATGCAAATTTATAAAAAAATAGGAAAATACAAATTTGGAAGATATGCCTCAAACATTTTTGGGTTGTTTATATCCAAAAACAATACACTATGCATAACTTCCATCTAGAATTTGAACATCTTAGAGGCTGAATCATAACTTGAAATTTCAAGACAATTTGTGGCCCTATATCTTTAATTTAGTCCAAATCAAGAACCATCTCGTTTGGAATCCTATAGATCCAAATATAATCAAAATACTAAAGTGTGTTCAAAAAATATTCCTATTTACACCATTCCAACAGATTCCCACAGTTTCATTTGATCAATCTTTTTCAATTCAATTTATAATACTGCAAAGTTTTATGGAGGTATAGAAATATGTGTTAGGAATCTATTAGTTTAAGAATCAATTCATTTGGATATCTAGAGAAGAAGTTATAGTTGAAAAAAGTAAGGTGGTTCAGCTGCACAATGCTTAGAAGCCATTAGAGAACACTGTAGCTTGAAGGGACAATTAAGGTGGTGAGAGTGCCTATTAAATGACACTCACACTCATAAGAATGTAATTCACAGGGATGAGAGTTGAAAACTCACGGGGGTGAGAATGAGAAAGTCACGGGTGTGACAGATGAGGACAAAAGAGTTATCTTAACATACTAATTAGACCCATCCCATTGTTTTCATTCAATCTCTCTCAATTCATTTTCGATTGCTATGATTTTTGGTGGAGAGATAGAACAATGTCTTATGAGTCCAATGGTTTAAGTCTCATGTCATTTGGAGGTTTAGAGAAGTTATGACCAAAAGAAGGAAGGCTGCTCAGTAAAAAGAAAAACTCAAAAGCACGAGGGTAAAAATCACCCTTTTTCATCAAAGTCACCGTCATGCATATGCACGACGATACAAACCCACTATATCTAAATATAATGTATTTTCACTAACTCTCAATGTCACCATTGTGCATTGCTTAACTTTAAATGTCATCGCCGTGCTTATGCACGACGATGCAATCCCCCTTCATCTTTTCCACCGAAACACAACTTATAAACTCCATAACTTTTGATTCAAAACTCCAAAAATTACAAACTTTATATCACTGGAAAGATTAAAAAATGATCTACAACTTCTACAAAGACAACTTTGTTAAACTCTCTATATCAGTACAGAAAATTCATGTAAGATCAGATTAAAAATTCTAACTCTTAACTATTTATTCTCAGAAAATTTCCAGATGACTTCCATTACAAAAATCCATCACTTCAAAATTTTATTTCTAGTTTTTCTACTCCATTTCATTAAACTCATTCACCATAAATTCATAAATATACAAGTTTAATCAAAACCATCAAACACCAAAAATTCATGTTCATCATATTCATGCTCTGTTACCTTTTCTGCATTTCTAACTTTCATTCACAATCTCCATATTTCCTCTCAACTTTCATTTATACATTTACTCCCATCTTAGACCATTACTTTACAACTATTCTTCAACTCAAAAACCATTTTCTTCATCATCTCTAAAGCTTTCATTAACTCACGTGTACATTTATATATATTCATACATGCACAGTGAAGAAATAGAGCATGTTTCACCTTTTAATATCTAATTTTCTACACTAATCCTATACCCCATTTCATTGCTATTTCAACTCCAAAAACTATTTCTACAACACCTAATCATTAACAATCCATCACATACTAAATTAACACTACAACCAAAATTTTAATTCATCAACACAATATTCATGAATATACACGTAAATGCCATGATCATGCAACTGAAAATAAATTTATCAAATTTATGTCATAAATCCACAACTCTAAAGAATTTGTTCACTACTTACTTGTTGAAAATTCCAAAAGCTTCAACTATCCCAAAGCCCTAACTCCATGCAAAATCACATACTCCTCTATGTAAACTGACCAACTTCTGGTTTTCCTTAAGCAAAAAAGACAAATAGAAGTGATGGTAGAGGTGTGGGATGAGAAAAAGCAAAGAAATTCCTTAGAAGTTGTTTGATGGAAAACTCTGTGTAGTGAAAGGAAATTCGAAGAAGGTGGCTCGAAAGTAACACTTAAGACATTTACTCAACTCTTTTTAACTCTCAGATATCTATAACTTACTTCTATAAGGTTATAAAAACTACTTTCTAAATTAGTGACACTTGTCACTTTACCATGCCTAAGCCTAAACTAAGTTTCTTTCTTGTCTAATTCCTTTAGTCTCATCTTTACATTATAACTAGCTCCAATCTTCTTTTGATTCCTTTTTCCTATCTTCCATTATACTCCATAAAATTTGAAAATTAACACCAAAATTCAAAAATATTACAAATCCACTAATCAATAAAATTTCCAATATACATAAATTCAAAAT
>JANSVA010095898.1:0-10796 GCA_025504915.1 Erythroxylum reticulatum
TATGGGGAGGATTATGCCAATATTTTAGCAAGTTTCAATTCATGTATCAAAAAAATTAACCCATGAAGTTTCAATTATCTCCATGCATATGAAGTCACTTTATTATGATGCACTGGATTTTATCCTAATCTCTTATACAACATCATTATATACTATAAAATCTTCAAGTCCAGACGATATAATTTATATCAGTATAATTCCTCAAAATTCTCTTTACTTTTCGAATACACTCCAATATCCTTTATGATCATAATCATTAGTTAATAAGATTTTTCTTGGATCAATTTAATCTTCAATATCATAATACATGTTAGGGCATTGTTAACTCCAATGGATATAACCCAAAACTCCTTGTGCTCGTGATTAGTTCTCGTAATTCCTTAAATCACTAATTCCTAAATAAGGTAACATTATCTCACATCATTTTCAATTTCCCAATTGACTTCCTTTCTTGAATGATATTCTCAATTCATTCAATTTCCTTTGATTTTACATTGACTTATTATAATGTTTGCTCATTTATACTAGTTTCTCCACACATTTCAATTTATTTACAAACTTAACTTTCTGTGTTAGTAACATATTCATCAAAATTAAATTTATATCTCCTGTACATACTCACATAGAATATAATGTGGATGTAAGTTCTCCTAACAATAGTAATAGTGTTACCTCAATTTCCAAAAATCAACTCACATAGTTGGATACTTTACATCAAACAAAATATATACATTCTCAGTAGCATACTCTACCTCGTATGCTTAAGTCTCCACTAAGGATATGACTTTAATATTCACTTTTGAGTCATTACATATTCATTTCTAATTTGTTCTTTCATTGATCATTCTTAATATAAACTATATGATCTGCCTAATCTAATTCAGCAAAATTATTCTTCGAAAGAATATTTCGTGCTACTATCATCTATACTGTTCATGTAATCCTTATCAATAAACTTTCTTTATCATTGATTATCAACCATTCTTAGTACATCAAGAAGATCAATTTCTATCATTTCTTACACGTTCATAGTGTTCTGGTTACCAAACCCGATGAAGTAGTAGCATCATTATTGTCACATATGCTTAGGTGAGTATCATCAAAGTCATCCCATTTTGTCCACAGATTTATGTTCAACAATTCACCAATTTATATCTTACATAAATGATGCTTTGATCTCTATTGATTCTAGACAATATTTCTCTCTTTATCCCCACCCAAAATTGGGGCATCCTCGTATTAACACATACTAACATCAATTCTACTCCAATTTTCTAGAATTTACCTCTTCAAGTATTACATTATGCCATAATGATTCAGCTACCATATTGGATGCATTAACTCTTCTCATTTGATTCATCATCTTTTTCTCTATCTCATCTTCCAGTTATCCTTTATTGCATCTTACATATGTATATTCGCAATCAATTCAAAATTATAGATGTACAATCATCATAAAATTTTGATCTCAATTCCACTAACACATTCTTATGGTAGATCATAACCCTTTTCATATAAATCAAACAACGACTTCGGTTCCAATTTCATCTTCTTAGGATCATAACAATTTCTGTTTTCGTTACATTTTACTTTTTCACTTTAATCTCATCATTCCTACTTGACTCCCTATTTTCCTCAAATAATCCATGATAATACATTCACATATTTATCACATTCGGGGGTATACATCACAGTACAATATTGGTGTCATATTCAATTCCACAAATGCAAATGCGTTGACTCATCATATTTAACCATGTACTATTTCCCATTTCTAATTCCCCACAACTTTCAATTTTCTCAAACTCTATAAAGGCATCATTCTTCTCACTAAATCTATTAGCTCAAACTCTTACTAAATGCCCATGAGTGTGACTTATACACCTGCGACTCAGACTAGGGATCAGTCGTTGTGGCATGTTAAGACATGTCAAAAATGCATGTAACTTGATGCATATTTCCAAAAATGCCCATGTAAGATACTAAACCTAGGCGCTTTGATACCACAAGTTTTGGACACCCCGCTCTTGCGAGACGCACGCCTGATGTCTTAAGTGACATCTAGATCTGGATCCCACCATGGTGGTGTGCCCCCACCAGTCAGTCAACATGATTAAACTCATTTCTCCTATTTCAGAACAAATCTTAGGAAACTTCAAACTGGAATTATAATTTGATTTCTTTTAGAAAAGTGTTCCCCATTATCTTATCTTTCTAATGTCACAAAAAACGTTCAATTAGTTTAGAAATCTGAAGGTTATACCTCAAACATTTTTGGACTGTTATTGTACTGAAATAGTACACTATACTCAACTTCCATACCAAAATTGAAAGTTTTAGAGACTGAATTAAAATTTGATTTCTTCAGAAAAATAGTAGCTTAATGTCTCTAGTTTATTTTGAATTAAGAATAAACTCATTCGGGGCTATACAGATCAAGATATCATCAAAATACCAAAGTATGTTCAGTGCAATATCCAATTCTTACTCTTCAGACCTATTTTGGTACAAAAGGAAAACCTTTCACTATAGATGTTGGATTATGGTCGTTTTAGAGTGGTTTCGAAGAGGACTTCGAGAACTAAAACTTTCTTGAAGACCTTGAAGAGAGATTTTTCCATTTAGAGAGTCAAAATCTCAAATTTAAAAAAAATATATGGATCAGACGAAGGGGTTCAGTTGAATCAAAGGGACGAAGGGAGCTGAATCAGACGGACGAAGGGATTCATCCTAAGCTGAATTAGATGAAGGGAATTTTACAGGGTCTTACCCACATGACCAAACGTTCTAAAACACTAACTACACTCTTCAAAGCATCTCCAATGGTTCTGACATCCATTCTGACCTCACTTATAATGATCATATCCTTTAACTCCGATGTCCAAAAATTTCATACTTTATATCAATGGAAAGCTAGAAAGATAATCTACAACTTCAAGAATACAACTTTGTCTCATTCATCCTAGATTAATACAGATTTTCTCCTGAAGTTAGAACAAAAATTTTACCCCTATGGAAGACTTGAAATTTGCACTGTACAAACATGGAATTTCTTGAGCATAACTGTTCAACTACCAATATTATTTTATTAAACTCTCTAATCTCTACTCATTTGACTCATCACTTACAACTAATCCTCATCATTCACAAAAATCCTATCTTTCTTTTCCATAATATCTCACTTATATGTATAACAATAATTTATGTTCAAGATTCATTATCTCAAGTTGATAACTTCAAGTATACCTAATTTCAACTCAATATCCTCCATACACAATTCGTACCCCTATAAAGTCGTGAAAATGCAATGTACAAACTTTGAGAGTCATGAGCCAAAAATAAAATCATATTTCATTATTATCAAAAGATAAACATTTTACAAAACTTCAATGGGCTTTCTGAACCACAATACAATATTTCGCAAAATCTCAAAATACATAAAATACTTGAACTATATTTTGTCAAAATACGACCACAACCTTGTTTTACATAAATTATTCCAAAAAAAACAAAACATGCAAATCCGGAGTGATGATTTAACTCTCTTTCATCCGATCTCTTGCTCATCACCTGGGGATGGGACCGAAGGGGGTGAGCTTAAAGCTTGTGGGTAACAAGTTTATAATGAAGAAATAAGCAAAACCTTGAAAATATTCATTTGTCATAGAAAATCCATATTGAATTCATAAAGCATATGTTTGTCAAAATCTTATCATAAAATCCAATTCAAAAACAACATAATTTATCCAAAACATAACATACTACACATTTCCACATAATGGTCATGTGTAGCCATAAACAGAATGTACTATCGTAATCCCACTTAATGGTTTTGCGTAGCCATGAACTTATGGGAGTCCATGAAGGAGCGCCATACCACTAGCGGGTAGGCAGGAGAAGCCTTTGGTCAAAGTTCACTTAACTTAACTTAGGGGACTACCACAAACTCACATAATCATACTTTTCACATTATGTAAACATATTGCCCAAAATGGCACGTGTCGGAAACTTGTTTTTCATAAGCATGAAATATTTCGAAGCTAATTTTCATGTACATTTCACAATTCATCAATCAAATTCACACACCAAACATATGGCAATTTCTGAAATCATTCAAAAGCAATAAATGCAATATTTATAAAGAAATTGAAAATATTTTATTCTCTTGATTTAAAGAAAACTTTAATGGCCCATTAAATCTATTATAAATATGTAACCCACCTTGAATTCCTTGTCATAAACTTGCTCAAAGAGATGTATCCCTTGCTCCTCTTGTATTCCTTGATTTTCTTTAACAAAAGCCAAAAATTCCATTCAATAGGAGTTTCAACTAAGAACCCACAAGACACATTCACTAAAATCGATTCTAGAATACGAAAACCCAAACATTTCTTAAGCTTCCTAAACCAAAAATCTTCCAAAATCCAAAGGATGAAAATCAAACTTACCATGAATCTTCACCAAATAACCAGATGGTTGGCTCAAATGGAAGCTCCTATCTTCCTCTACCTTTTCCCCTTCTTGAATAGCCTCAAAATCCCTTTTGAAAACTAGGAAATGATGAAACTCTAGTTTTTCTTCCTTCCTTTCTCTCAAACCGAACCCTCTCCTTTCTTTCTCTCTTGCTTTCATTTCTTCTCTTCTTCTCCCTTCAATCCACATTTTCCTCTTCTTAAAAAGCAAGACAATTTCTCCTTTTTCCTCTAATACCCTTAATGAGTGTGCAAAGTCTCTTTTACCCTTCCTTATATGCCATGTAACTTAAAATGCTTTAGTGAATGCTGAATTTGCCCTTATACATATACACTCTTACTAAGTTAGTTCAACCAACCTATATAATAAAACCTACTAACATTTACATAATAATTAACTCCGATCTTAATCTATTATTACCTCAAAATTAATTTAAATCATGCTTATTCATCAAGAAAAATTTTGGGAGCCAACAGAGTAAGCCTTAGAGTAATTGGTAAGGTTACTCCTTTGTGACTAGAAAGTTACGAGTTTAAGTCACGAAAATAACCTCCTTGTAAGATACAACGGAAAGGCTGTAGATAATTGATGACCTTTACACAACCCTCATAAAGTAGGGAGCCTTATGCATTGGGGTTTAAAAGAAAAAAAAAGAGGAAACCTATAGACATAAGTAATATTTCATTCGGATACTTATGGTTAAGCCAATTCAGTGAACTTAATCTCTAATAAATAGACATAAGTTTAGTATCTCTATATTTTAGTTTATGAGATTGGTTACTTTCTTTATAAGGAAAAAATACAACATGTATTAGTCTTTCTGCATTATTAATGTCCAAATTTAATAGAGCAGTAACTAGAAATAATTTAGGAATAATATGTAAATGCAATACAAATCTCATAATTATAATCCCATCATTTTGTCTGACCCACTCGTCTGTTCCCTTTAACTGACCCATTCGTTTGTTCCCTTTAACTGACCTATTCGTCTGTTCCCCCACTCGTCTGTTCCCTTTAAGTGACCCATTCATTTATTCCCTTTAACCGACCCATTCGTCTATTCCCTTTAATTGACACATTCTTCTAATCCATTTAGACTTGATAACTTCGTCTGATCCATTTAGACTTGATAGCTTCATCTGGTCCATCTTAAACACTTCATCTTATTCAGCTTTTACTTAGTATCGTCTTGATTTGATGAATTATGCCACATATATTTATCTACACATGTAACAAATTCATGAAAACAGTTTACACACTTCCATTATTATTATTATTTGACCTTCATCAAAATCACTAGAAGAAGTGAAGTCTTCTTGACTTAACAGACCCATTTCACATTTCTTTTATACTTGAAATACTAAGTTACTTTTTGACTTAGCCTTTCTTCAAAACTATCTTCTGCAACCTTTTTCCTTCATGGACTATTGATTCACCGAAACCTTCACTAGAGTTATATCCTGCTTTCATCTATGTTTTTCCTACTCTAACTTTGTTATCTATTTCTTTTGCTTCAAGAAAAACCTAACCTAAACCACCTTCAAGATGATGTATGTGGGTGCATGAGAGTTAGGGCTTCTTGGAGTTTTAGAAGATTTTGGATTTTTATCAAGTAAGTTTCTTGTTAATCCTTATGGCTTGTAGGTATATGATAGAAATTTGGTGATTTAATTGTCATTGAATGACCATGTGAAAATGGACATTTTTCATGTTCACCGTGAATATAGTATGGAGATAGGTCTTTGTTCATTTTTTGGTTTTGATGATCCAAATGTTATCAAGTAGTGTTAAAATGATTTTTTGGAGTTGAAAGATCAATAAAAACATGCATGGGAAAAGTGTAGAAAATTTATACAAGTTGATTACAGAATATTGTTTTAGGTTGTGAACAATCCAAAATAAATGGAGTATAACTTTCAGATTTCTGAACTAAATTGAATGATTTTGGTGTCATTAGAAACTTAAGAAATAGGAGAACAACTTTCAAGAGTGAGTATTGCCAAATTTATTCTTTTTCATGGTTAGATTAATTTGACACTTTAGACTCGAAGGTGTGTCTAAAAAAAATCTAGAATTTAACCTATGAGTTATGAAATTAAATTCTAATGGTTTTATTGAGGTATAAATCATTAGTATAAATAATATTTATTTGAGTTCAGAAATATGAATGATTACATGATGAGAATAATAGAGCGATATCCGATATTGTCATGAACATGCATTGTGCATATTTTATATACATACATGTGCATTGTAAAACACTTACGATTGTGCCAATTTGTTATATGTGTATATTATTGTTACAAAGGAGAAACTAGAATGTCAACCTCCAGATGTTGCCAAAACTTCTAGGCATTAACTTCAAGAGCGACTTGTGAGTAACCTAGACGGTTTCTCTCGATTGATTGTTTGTTTTTATTTTGTTTGAATTATTTGGATGAATGTGATTTGGTTGTGTTGATTTTCAGACAGAAGGTCCGATGATTGTGATATGTGAATGATATATTGAAGTGCTCCTTGTATGTGAATGTGGTGAATTAAATGTTGCTCAACAATTCTGTTGAATGCCGGACCAAGGTCCGATGATAAATGTGATCAGAATGTGAATGTGTAATCATATGATTGATTAAGAATATGTTATATGAAACATTCAATATATGAATGCATGTAAGATAAAGGAAGTTGTGACCGGAGTCGCCAGGATAAAAGAGCTTAAAGCTCATATTGTGATTAGAGCCTCAAGATCGGTTGTAAATGTACCTGGTATCCACTAAGGGATATGGGACATAATTTAACACAACTCGGCATCCACTAAGTGATATGAGCTAGTAAAAAGGCACTCGGTCACAACGACAATAATAAATGAAAGTGAGTCTTACGTGCATTGCATTTATACCTAATATTTGTATTGTATATGAATGAAAGGATTATGATGATTGCTCTGAAAATGAAATGTGACAAGTTATGAATATGCAAAAAGATGTCAATAATATGTTACATATATTAATGTGATGTATGAATTAAGTGAACCATCGATGATGGTTACCTCATTGAGTTCACAAAACTCATCAAGATTACAACGTTGAATTTTTAGGGACGATATTAGCTACTGAGGGACGCGACAAAAAGTATAGTCTTGTACTTTTGGGAACGTGAAGAAATGGATCAAAGGTCGGTCAACTGGATATGGACAGATTAGATAGATTTTGTATATTTCCTCTTTCATGTAGCACGTTTTGTATTAGGCTATGATATTGTATAAGTATGAATGTTAAAAGATATGTTGTAAATATTCGATTTTTATGAAATGAAATGAGGAAATTTTGGATTTTAAATATTGTGACTTTCCTTATGATGTTTATAGAGAAAAAAAGTAGATGATGCCGTGTTAAGTGAATGTTATGATTGAACGTAGCGTGCCATTATCAGAGGTTATATACTGGAATGTCCTCAGGGTGTCCTGGTATGTACCCTAGGGTAAGGGAGCGCTACATTGAGTGGTATCAGAGCATAGTTTGGCATCCATAGGGATATTTAGGAATGTTAAACATGAAATATCATGAGAAATACAGATAATGATTGATGTTATTGTTTATTATAGGTCATCTGCGAAAAATGAGCAAGTGGGGGAACTAGCTGACCTAGGATCTATAGGAGCCAGTAGGGAGTCCTCAGTACCTCAATCAGAGGAGATGCCTCCGAGAATTCCCAAGAAAAGGGAGAGGAGGTATGATAGGCTACGGAAGCAGGAGGCTGTGGATTTCTATGGCAGCACAGACCCTACCGAGGCTAAGGGATGGTTAGAAAGGACTGAGAGGGTCTTTGATCAGATGAACTATGAACTAGACGAGAGGTTCGACTATGCAGTGTCCTTACTACAAGGCCCAACTTACCAGTGGTGGAAGACTATCCTAGGCAGTACTGACCGTGTTATGCTAGTCAAAATAAAATAACTAGACTACTACTATAGTAGCGGTGAGTCTAGGTTGATCCCACAGAGAGTGTGTGTAAAGTTTATGAAATGAAATTAACTGATGTTTAGATTTAACAGAGGGTTTTGGTTTTGTCAAAGGAGAAAATAAAATGAAGCTAACTAATAAAAACAAACTAAAGAAAACATGCAAAAATGATAAATGTGGGGAATTCGATAGGGGCCCGATTATTTGGTTCAATCTCAGCCTACACCCTGACTAAACATATTTTATTAATTTGTTGTTCTTTAACCTCTCCTAGCAACTATTAATCATGGGTTAAAAATTAACCCGAGTTTTCCCTTAGGTTTTGTTTAATCAAGATACGATCATTAATTACACCTAACCACCAAACAACCTAGGATATGATCTCTAGATTTAATTAGGCAATAGCATTATGAATTAGGAAAATCGATTAATCAAGGCAACAACCACATACGATGCGTTATTTAACCTAGGTCATATTATCCCTAATGATTACAAATCATTAGTTGCTACACATGAATTTCAACATAACAATTACGGATTATATCAAAATTCTAGCAATGGGTTTGAAATTAACAATTCAATGAACACATAAAATTATTAATTCACAATATCCAACGGGTTCATATACAAATAACTGAAAAATAACGAAAATCCAATTATCCATACACAAAACCCAATTCAATCAATATAGGATAACACAATCAATTCTTAATGAAAGAAAGAAACAATAAAATAATAAAAAATACTTAACCCGGGTCATTGGCATCGATGTCACCTCCAAACCGAAGTCAAAATGCCTAACCCTTCATGGGTCTTTTCCTAAAAATGCTTCAACTTCCATTTTAATCCCTAGCCAAAACTCCCCCAATTTTTGTTCACTGCTGCAGCTCTCCTCTTGATTTCACTGTAGCCTCCACTTACTGTTCTGCTAGTTGGTTTTTTTGCCTGTGCCACTGTAGTGTGATTGGATAAATAAGTATTGGTGTTCACTTAAATATTCATGCATATAGCCTCCACTCTCCTCGTCTGTGGCTATTCTCAAAGCCTGCACTGCCAAGCCATCCGTGGCCCCAAGTCGCAGCTCTTCCCTTGTGCCTGCTGCCTCGTTCCTCGTTCCTGTAGCATTGATTAGACAAATAAGGGTCTGCGTCAATTAAAACCCTTGCTCCCTCCCTTGTGTCTTCTCAGCCTGCGTTTAACGCAGGCACGTTATGCACACAATGTCTATGTTATGCGTTATGCATAGGCGTTGCTTACGTTTTGCGCACAACGCAGCGCAAAACGCACTTCTCTGCCTTCTCCTTGCTTTTGCGTTTAGCTTTGCTTCCACTATCGTTTTTATTACTCTTAGCTTCCAAGCTTGGCCAATTTAATTCTTTTTTGTTCATTATTTTTCTTATCTTCTCCTTTGACTTTTATTTTATTTTATTTGCTCCATAAAGATAAGTAAAAATAAATTGTCAGAAAATGGCCAAAATGCAATGCTTCCGACTCACTTTAATTTATTTGCTTCCAAATTGTACCTAAAATAATATATGAATTAAAGTGAGTATCTTAATCATTTTTGTATCAATAAATATTAAGTGTAAATGATTAAAAATATTAACAATTAAACACATATCAATTTCCCCCACATTTAGCTTTTGATCGTCCTTGGGTAAAATATCAAAGTTAAGCTCATTGACCCAAAACATTGAGTCAATTTCCATATTTTTCCAAGACTATATAATCATAAACAAAGATGAATAACTTTCAAAAATCATAACAAGAAATCAACATTCCAAACTTTTTACTCATGATCAATCAACATTCATCATCTTCAAAAGCTGTGCAATCTAATGGTAGACTCTGAAAATGTGTTTATTCAAAATATATCAATGGGTACACTCAACACCATTCATGATCATGATAGTCCATAATTTTGCATATCATTTCATTTCTCCACCACTAATGTTTATATGCAAAATCACGAATTAAAGGACTTTTTAGGATTATAATGTGGGCAAAGGTAAGGTGAGATATATTTGGGTCAAGTAGCATGAAAGTCAACAAAGCTAGTGAAACATAGCAACACTCATCAAAAACTGGATACCGTCAGTTATGACAAATGCAACATTTACATTTCATAACCCCATTCAGCTCTCATACACAAACCACATGAAGCATATATCAATCTGAAGGAATCACTCATGTAATTTATGCCAATGAAATCAAAAGAGTGAACCTTCCAAACTAACCTTTACCTGATATCAACATACTCAAATAACATATGCATTACAACTCTAGAAAGATGCATCAACTATAAACAACTTTCAACACATATGCAATTCCTCCTTCATACATTTATTTTAAACAATGTTTTTT
>JANSVA010095908.1:0-10796 GCA_025504915.1 Erythroxylum reticulatum
AGGAGACCAGGTCGGGGCTGTGGCACTTGCCGGGGTCGTATGCGATCATACTCGGTCGTTGTAAAATGAGTGCAAACAAGCCCTAGTCTGTCACGAATTGTCAATTTATCATCGAAAACTTGTCGATTATAGTCCTACCCCCACGACCGGAACAGTCAGGAGACCAGGTCAAGGCTGTGGCACTTTCAAGGGCCATATGGGGTCATACTAGGTCGTTGGAAAATAAGTGCAAACAAGCCCCAGTCGGTCTCGAATCGGCAGATTATCATCAAAAACTTGCCAATTATAGTCTTGCCCATATGACAGGCATCGTCGGGAGACCCCGTCAGTGCTGTGGCACTTTCCGGGGCCATATGCGGTCATACTCGGTCGTTGGAAAATAAGTGCGAACAAGCCCTAGCCGGTCAATAATCATCACATTGTCATAAAAAACTTTCCAATTATAGTCTTGCCCCCATGACTGGTACTGTCGGGAGACCATGTTTGGGCCGTGGCACTTGACGGAGCCATATGCAGTCATACTCGGTCGTGAGAAAATAAGTGCAAACAAGCCTCAGTCGGTCACGAATCGTCAGTTTTTCATCGAAAACTTACCAATTATAGTCTTGCCCCTATGATCGGCATCGTCAGGAGACCAGGTCGGGGCTGTGGCACTTACCGGGGCCGTATGCGATCATACTCGGTCATTGGAAAATGAGTGCAAACAAGCCCCAGGCTGTCACGAATTCTCAGTTTATCATTGAAATCTTGCTGATTATAATCTTACCCCAACGACCGGCACCGTCGGGAGACCAGGTTGGGCCCGTGGCACTTGCCAGGGCCATATAAGGTCATACTCGGTTGTGGGAAGATAAGTACAAACAAGCCCCAGTCGATCACAAACTGTCAATTTATCATCGAAAACTTGCCGATTATAGTCTTACCCCCACGACCAGCACAGTCAGGAGACCAGGTCGGGGCTGTGGCACTCTCCGGGGCCATATGCGGTCATACCCTATCGTTGCAAAATAAGTGCAAACAAGCGCCAGTCGGTCACGAATCGTCAGTTCGACATTGAAAACTTTCCAATTATACTTTTACACCCTATGTTCCGCACCGTCGGGAGACCAGGTCGGGGCTGTGGCACTTTCTAGGGCCATATGCGTTCATACTCAGTCGTTGGGAATTAAGTGCAAACAAGCCCCAGTCGGTCACGAGTCGTCATTTTGTCATCGAAAACTTTCCAATTATAGTCTTGCCCCTATGACCGGCATCATCTGGAGACCACATCGGGGCTGTGGCACTTTCCGGGGGCAGATGCGCTCATACTCGGTCGTTGGAAAATAAGTGCAAAAAAGCCCCAATCGGTCAACAATCGGCATATTGTCATCAAAAATTTTCCAATTATAGTCTTGCCCCTATGACCATCATCGTCTGGAGGCCACGTCGGGGCTGTGGCACTTGCCGGGGCCGTATGCGGTCATACTCGGTCATGGGAAAATAACTGCAAACAAGCCCCAGTCGGTCACGAATCGTCAGTTTGTCATCGAGAACTTGCCAATTATAGTCTTGCCCCTATAATCGGCACCATCCGAAGACATAGTTAGGGTCAGGGCACTTGCTGGGGCCATATGCGGTCATACTCGGTCGTTGGATAATAAGTCAAAACAAACTCCAATCCGTCACGAATTGTCAATTTATCATCGAAAACATTCCGATATATAGTCTTGGCCCCATGATCGGCACCGTCCGGAGACCATGTCGGGAACGTGACACTTGCCGGGGCCATATGTGGTCATAGTCAATCGTGGGAAAATAAGTACAAACAAGCCCCAGTCAATCACAAATTGTCAATTTATCATCGAAAACTTGTCGGTTATAGTCTTACCCCCACGATCGGCACAGTCGGGAGACCAGGTCGGGGCTGTGCCACTTTCAGCGGCCATATGCGGTCATACTCGGTCGTTGGAAAATAAGTGCAAACAAGTTCCAGTCGGTCACGAATCGTCATTTTGTCATCGAAAACTTTCCAATTATAGTCTTGTCCCCTATGACCGGCACCGTCTGGAGACCAGGTCAGGGCTATCACACTTTTCAGGGCCATATGCTGTCATACTCAGTCGTTGGAAAATAAGTGCAAACAAACCCCAGTCGGTCTCGAATCGGCAGATTGTCATCGAAAACTTGACAATTATAGTCTTGCCCCTATGACAGGCACTATCGGGACACCCCGTCGGTGCTGTGGCACTTTTCGGGGCCATATGTGGTCATACTCGGTCGTTAGAAAATAATTACAAACAAGCCACATTCCGTCTCGAATCGGGAGAATGTCATCGAAACCTTGCCAATTATAGTCTTTCCCATATGATCGACAGAGTCGAAAGACCAGGTCGGGGCTACTACAATTTTCGAGGCCATATGCGATCATACTCGGTCGATAGAAAATAAGTGCAAACAAGCCCCAGTCGGTCACGAATCGTCATTTTGTCATAAAAAATGTGCCAATTATAGTCTTGCCACATGACTGACACCGTCTGGACGCCAGGTCAGGGTCGTGGCACTTGTCGCGGTCACATGAGGTCGTACTCTATCCTAAAAAAATCAATGCAAACAAGACCCAGTCGGTAACGAATCGTCAGTTTGTCATCGAAAACTTTCCAATTATAGTCTTACCCCTAGAATCGGCACCATCAGAAGACCAAGTCCGGGCCGGGGCACTTGCCGAGGCCATATGCGGTCATACTCGGTCGTTGGAAAATAAGTGCAAACAAACTCCAATCCGTCACGAATTGTCAATTTATCATCTAAAACTTTCCGATTATAGTCTTTGCCCCATGATCGGCACCGTCGGGAGACCAGGTCGGGGCCGTGGCACTTGCCAGGGCCATATGCGGTCATACTCGGTTGTGGGAAAATAAGTACAAACAAGCCCCATTCGATCACAAATTGCCAATTTATCATCGAAAACTTGTCGATTATAGTCTTACCCCCACGACCGGCATAGTCGGGAGACCAGGTCGGGGCTGCGGCAGTTTCAGGGGCTATATGCGGTCATACTCGGTCGTTGGAAAATAAGTGCAAACAAGCCCCAGTCGGTCTTGAATCGGTAGATTGTCATCGAAAACTTGCCAATTATAGTCTTTCCCCTATGACAGGCACCGTTGGGAGACCCCGTCGGTGCTGTGGCACTTTCCGGGGCCATATGCGATCATACTCGGTCGTTGGAAAATTAGTGCAAACAAGCCCTAGTCGGTCAATAATCAGCACAATGTCATCGAAAACTTTCCAATTATAGTCTTGCCCCCATGACCGGCACTGTCGGGAGACCATGTCTGGGTCGTGGCACTTGACGGAGCCATATTCGTTCATAGCCGGTCGTGGGAAAATAAGTGCAAACAAGCCCCAGTCGGTCACGAATTGTCAGTTTATCATTGAAAACTTGACGATTATAATCTTACCCCCACGATCGGCACCGTCAGAAGACCAGGTCGGGCCGTGGCACTTGCCGGGGCCATATGCCTTCATACTCGGTTATGGGAAAATAAGTACAAACAAGGCCCAGTTGATCAAAAATTGTCAATTTATCATCGAAACCTTGCCGATTATAGTCTTACCCCAAGGACTAGCACAATCGGGAGACCAGGTCGGGGCTGCGGCGCTCTCCGGGGCCATATACGGTCATACTCGGTCGTTGGAAAATAAGTGCAAATAAGCGTTAGTCGGTCACGAATCGTCAGTTCGTCATCGAAAACTTTCCAATTATAGTCTTTCCCCCCATGACCGGCACCGTCGGGAGACCAGGTCCGGGCTATGACATTTTTCGGGGACATATGCAGTCATACTCGATCGTTGGAAAATAAGTGCAAACAAGCCCCAGTCATACGCAGTCATACTCGATCGGGAGACCTGGTCGGGGTCGTGGCACTTGCCGGACCCATACGCAGTCATACTCGGTCGTGCAAAAATAAGTGTAAAAAAGCCTCAGTTGGTCACGAATCGTCAGTTTGTCATCGAAAACTTGCCAATTATAGTCTTGCCCCTATGATCGGCACCGTCGGGAGACCAGGTCGGGGCCGTGGCACTTGCTGGGGCCGTATACGGTCACACTTAGTCGTTGGAAAATAAGTACAAACAAGCCCAGTCGATTTCGAATCGTTAGTTTGTCATCCCAAACTTTCGAATTATAGTCTTGCCCCCATCACCGGCAGCATCGGGAGACCAAGTCGGTGCTGTGGCACTTTTCGAGGCCATATGTGGTCATATTCGGTCGTTCGAAAATAAGTGCAAACAAGCCCCATTCGGTCAATAATCGGCATATTGTGATCGAAAACTTTCTAATTATAGTCTTGGCCCCATGACCGATAATGTCAGGACACAAGGTCGGGGCTGTGGCACATTTTTGGGCCATAAGCAGTCATACTCGATCGTTAGAAAATAAGTGCAAACAAGCCCCACTCGGTCACGAATCGTCAGTTTGTCATCAAAAACTTTCCAACCATAGTCTTACCCCCACGACCGGCAAAGTCGGGAGACCAAGTCGGGGCTATGGTACTTTCAGGGGCCATATGCGGTCATACTCGGTCGTTGGAAAATAAGGGCAAACAAGGCCCAATGGATCACAAATTGTCAATTTATCATCGAAAACTTGCCGATTATAGTCTTACCCTTACGACCGGCACATTCGGGAGACCAGGTCGGAGCTGTGGCACTTTCCGGGGCCATATGCGCTCATACTCGGTCGTTGAAAAATAAATGCAAAGAAGCACCAGTCGGTCACGAATCGTCCGTTTGTCATCGAAAACTTTCCAATTATACTCTTGCCCCTATGACCCGCACCGTCGGGAGACCAGGTCAGTGTTGTGGCACTTTGCGGGGCCATATGCGGTCATACTCGGTTGTTGGAAAATAAGTGCAAAAAAGCCCCAGTCGGTCAATAATCGGCATATTGTCATCGAAAAATTTCCAATTATGGTCTTGCCCCCATGATAAACACTATCGGGAGACCAGGTCGGGGCCGTGCCACTTGTCGGAGCCATATACAGTCATACTCAGTCGTGCAAAAATAACTGCAAATAAGTGCAAAGAAGCACCAGTCGGTCAGGAATCGTCAGTTTGTGATCGAAAACTTTCCAATTATACTCTTGCACCTATGACCCGCACCGTCGGGAGACCAGGTCGGTGCTGTGGCAATTTACGGGGCCATATGCGGTCATACTCGGTCGTTGGAAAATAAGTGCAAAAAAGCCCCAGTCGGTCAATAATCGGCATAATGTCATCGAAAACTTTCCAATTATAGTCGGTCACGAATCATCATTTTGTCATGAAAAACGTGCCAATTGTAGTCTTGCCCCCTTTACTGACACCGTCTAGAGACCAGGTTAGAGCCGTGGCACTTATCGCGGTCATATGTGGTCATACTCGATCATGGGAAAATCAATGCAAATAAGCCCCAGTCGGTCACGAATCGTCAGTTTGTCATCGAAAACTTTCCAATTATAGTCTTGCCCCCATGACCGGCACTGTCGGGAGACCAAGTCGGGGCTATGGCACTTTCTGGGGCCATATGCGGTCATACTCGGTCGTTGGAAAATAAGTGCTAACGAGGCCCAGTCGGTCACGAATCGTCATTTTGTCACAAAAAACATCCCAATTATAGTCTCGCCCCCTTGACTGACACCGTCTGGAGACCAGGTTAGGGTCGTGGCACTTGTCGCGGTCATATGAGGTCATACTCGATCATGGGAAAATCAATGCAAACAAGCCCCAGTCGGTCACGAATCGTCAGTTTGTCATCGAAATCTTTCCAATTATAGTCTTGCCCCCTATGATTGGCATCGTCGGGAGACGAAGTCGGGGCTGTGGCACTTTCCTGGGCCATATGCGGTCATACTCGGTCATTGGAAAATAAGTGCAAACAAGCCCCAGTCGGTCTTGAATCGACAGATTGTCATCGAAAACTTGTCAATTATAGTCTTGCCACTATGATCGACACCGTCGGGAGACCAGGTCCGGGCCGTGGCACTTGCCGGGGGCATATGCGGTCACACTCGGTCGTTTGAAAATAAGTGCAAACAAGCCCCAGTCGGTCACAAATTGTCAGTTTATCATTGAAAACTTTCCGATTATAGTCTTACCCCTATGACCAGCACTGTCGGGAGACCAAGTCGGGGCTATGGCACTTTCTTGGGCCATATGCGGTCAAACTCGTTCGTTGGAGAATAAGTGCAAACGAGCCCTAGTCGGTCACGAATCGTTATTTTTTCATAAAAGACGTGCCAATTATATTCTTGCCCCCTTCACTGACACCGTCTGGAGACCAGGTTAGGGTCGTGGCATTTATCGCAGTCACATGAGGTCATACTCGATCATGGGAAAATCATTGCAAACTAGCGCCAGTCGGTCACGAATCGTCAGTTTGTCATCGAAAACTTGCCGATTATAGTCTTGCCCCTATGATCGGCATCGTCAGGAGACCAGGTCAGGGCTATGGGACTTGCTGGGGCTGTGGGACTTGCTGGGGCTGTATGCGATCATACTCGATCCTTGGAAAATGAGTACAAACAAGCCCCAGTCTGTCACGAATTGTCAGTTTACCATTGAAAACTTACCGATTATAATCTTACCCCCACGACCGGCACCGTCGGGAGACCAGGTCGGGGCCGTGGCACTTACCATGGCCATATGCCATCATACTCAGTCGTGGGAAAATAAGTGCAAACAAGCCCCAGTCGATCAAAAATTGTCAATTTATCATCGAAAACTTGCCGATTATAGTCTTACCCCCACGACCGACACAGTAGAGAGACAAGGTTCGGGCTGCGGCACTTTTCGGGGCCATATGCGGTCAAACTCGTTCGTTGGAATATAAATGCAAACAAGAGCCAGTCGTTCACAAATTGTCAGTTTGACATCGAAAATTTTCCAATTATAGTCTTGCCCCCTATGATCGGCACTGTCGGGAGACCAGGTTGGGGCTGTGGCACTTTCCGGGGCCATATGCACTCATACTCGGTCATTGGAAAATAAGTGTAAACAAGCCCCAGTCGGTCACGAGTCGTCAGTTTGTCATCGAAAACTTTCCAATTATAGTCTTCCCCCTATGACCGGCACCGTCGGGAGACCACGTCGGGGCTGTGGAACTTTCAGGGGCCATATGCGGTCATGCTTGGTCGTTGGAAAATAAGTGCAAACAAGCCCCATTCGGTCAATAATCGGCATAATGTCATCGAAAACTTTCCAATTATGGTCTTGCCCCTATAATCGGCACCATCCGGAGACCATGTCTGGGCCGGGGCACTTGCTTGGGCCGTATGTAGTCATACTCGATCGTTGGAAAATAAGTGGAAACAAGTTCCAATCCCTCACGAATTGTCCATTTATCATCGAAAACTTTCCGAGTATAGTCTTGCCCCTATGATCGACACCGTCGGGAGACCAAGTCGGGGCCGTGGCCCTTGCCGGGGCCATATGCGTTCATACTTGGTCATGGGAAAATTAGCACAAACAAGCCCCAGTCGATCACAAATAGTCACTTTATCATCGAAAACTTGCCGATTATAGTCTTACCGCCACGACTGGCACAATTGGGAGACCAGGTCGAGGCTGTGGCACTTTCCAGGGCCATATGTGGTCATACTCGGTCGTTGGAAAATAAGTGCAAACAAGTTCCAGTCGGTCACGAATCATCAGTTTGTCATCGAAAACTTTCCAATTATAGTCTTGCCCCCCATAACCGGCACTGTCAGGAGACCAGGTCGGGGCTGTGACACTTTTCGGGGCCATATACGGTCATACTTGGTCGTTGGAAAATAAATTCAAACAAGCCCCAGTCGGTCTCGAATCGGCAGATTATCATCGAAAACTTGCCAATTAATGTCTTGCCCCTATGACAGGCACCATCGGGAGACCATGTCGGTGCTGTGGCACTTTCCGGAGCCATATGCAGTCATACTCGGTCGTTGGAAAATAACTGCAAACAAGCCCCAGTCGGCCAATAATCATCACATTGTCATCGAAAACTTTCCAATCAAAGTTTTGCCCCCATGACTGGCACTGTCGGGAGACCATGTCTGGGTCGTGGCACTTGCCGGAGCCATATGTAGTCACACTCGGTCATGGGAAGATAAGTGCAAACAAGCCCCAGTCGATCACGAATCGTTAGTTTGTCATCGAAAACTTGCCAATTATATTCTTGCCCCTATAATCGGCATCGTCAGGAGACCAGGTCAGGGCTGTGGCACTTGCTCGGGCCGTATGCGATCATACTCGATCGTTGGAAAACGAGTGGAAACAAGCCTCAGTTGGTCACAAATCGTCAGTTTATCATTGAAAACTTGCCGATTATAGTCTTACCCTCACGACCGGCACCATTGGGAGACCAGGTCGAGGCCGTGGCACTTGCCGGGGCCATATGCCGTCATACTCGGTCGTGGGAAGATAAGTACAAATAAGCCCCAGTCGGTCACAAATTGTCAATTTATCATCGAAAACTTGCCGATTATAGTCTTAGCCCCACGATCGGCATAGTAGAGAGACCAGGTCCGCACTGCAACACTTTTCGGGGCCATATGCGGTCAAACTCGTTCGTTGGAAAATAACTGCAAACAAGAGCCAGTCGGTCACGAATCGTCAATTGACATCAAAAACTTTCCAATTATAGTCTTGCCCCCTATGATCGGCATCGTCGGGAGACCAGGTCGGGGCTGTGGCATTTTCCGGGGCCATATGCGCTCATACTCGATCGTTGGAAAATAAATGCAAACAAGCCCCAGTCGGTCACAAGTCATCAGTTTGTCATCGAAAACTTTCCAAATATAGTCTTGCCCCTATGACCAGCACCGTCGGGAGACCACGTCGAGGCTGTGGCACTTTCCGGAGCCATATGCGGTCATGCTCGGTCGTTGGAAAATAAATGCAAACAAGCCCCAGTCGGTCAATAATCGTCATATTGTCATCAAAAACTTTTCAATTATAGTCTTGCCCCCGTGAACGGCACTGTCAGGAGACCAAGTCGGGGCCGTCGCACTTATCGGGGCCGTATGTGGTCATACTCGGTCGTGGGAAAGTAAGTGCAAACAAGCGCCAGTAAATCACAAATTGTCAATTTATCATTGAAACTTGCCGATTATAGTCTTACCCCCACGACTGGCACAGTCGGGAGACTAGATCGGTGCCGTGGCACTTGCTGGGGGTGTATGCGGTCACACTCGGTCGTTGGAGAATAAGTGCAACGAAGCCCCAGTCGGTGACGAATTGTCAGTTTATCATCGAAAACTTTCCGATTATAGTCTTCCCCCAATGATCGACACTGTCGGGAGACGAAGTCGAGGCTGTGGCACTTTCCGGGGCCATATGCGGTCGTACTCGGTCGTTGCAAAATAAGTGCAAACAAGCCCCAGTCGGTCACAAATAGTCATTTTGTCATCAAAAACGTGCCAATTATGGTCTTGCCCCCTTGAGTGACACAGTCTGGAGACCAGCTTAGGGTCGTGGCACTTGTCGCGGTCATATGAGGTCATATTCTATCATGGGAAAATCAATGCAAACAAGCCACAGTAGGTCACGAATCTTCAGTTTGTCATCGAAAACTTTCCAATTATAGTCTTTCCCCCTATGATCGGCACCGTCGGGAGACCAAGCCGAGGCTGTGGCACTTTCCGGGGCCATATGCGCTCATACTCGGTCGTTGGAAAATAAGTGCAAACAAGCCCCAGTCGGTCACGAGTCGTCAGTTTGTCATCGAAAACTTTCCAATTATAGTTTTGCCCCTATGACCGGCACCGTCTGGAGACCAGGTCGGTGCTGTGGCACTTTCCGGGGCCATATACGCTCATACTCGGTCGTTGGAAAATAAGTGCAAACAAGCCCCAGTCGGTCACGAGTTGTTAGTTTGTCATCGAAAACTTTCCAATTATAGTCTTGCCTCTATGACCGGCACCGTTGGGAGACCACGTCGGGGCTGTGGCACTTTCCAGGGCCATATGCGCTCATACTCGGTCGTTGGAAAATAAGTGCAAACAAGCCCCAGTCGGTCAATAATCGGCATATTGTCATTGAAAACTTTCCAATTATAGTCTTGCCCCGTGAATGTCACTGTCGGGAGACCAGGTTGGGGCCGTGGCACTTGCCGGGGCCGTATGGGGTCATACTCGGTCATGGGAAAATAAGTGCAAACAAGCGCCAGTCGATCACAAGTTGTCAATTTATGATTCAAAACTTGCCGATTATAGTCTTACACCCATGACCGGCACAGTCGAGAGACCAGGTCGGGGCTGTGGCACTTTTCGGGGCCATATATGGTCATGCTCGATCGTTGGAAAATAAGTGCAAACAAGCGCCAGTCAGTCACGAATCGTCAGTTTGTCATCGAAAACTTTCCAATTATAGTCTTGCCCCCCATGATCGGCACCGTTGGGAGACCAAGCCGGGGCTGTGGCACTTTCCGGGGCCATATGTGCTCATACTCGGTCGTTGGAAAATAAGTGCAAACAAGCCCCAGTCGGTCACGAGTCGTCAGTTTGTCACCGAAAACTTTCCAATTATAGTTTTGCCCCTATGACCGGCACCGTCTGGAAACCAGGTCGGTGCTGTGGCACTTTCCGGGGCCATATGCGCTCATACTCGGTCGTTGGAAAATAAGTGCAAACAAGCCCCAGTCGGTCACGAGTTGTCAGTTTGTCATCGAAAACTTTCCAATTATAGTCTTGCCCCTATGACCGGCACCGTTGGGAGACCACGACAGGGCTGTGGCACTTTCCAGGGCCATATGCGGTCATACTCGGTCGTTGGAAAATAAGTGCAAACAAGCCCCAGTCGGT
>JANSVA010095929.1:0-10795 GCA_025504915.1 Erythroxylum reticulatum
ATTAAATGTTAAAGATTCATGATACTCTTCCAAGTTTTCATTGTCAGTGTCCTAATATTCTAACCTGAACAAACCATAGTATTTTACTGTAATCGGACCAGCTTCTACGTCATACATTATTAATTCCTTAAATGGTAGATCTATTTTCTTTAAATCGCCTCATGCAATAGCTACGAATATAGCTTTATTCCCATTTACTCTAATTATATAGCGAGCTACCGAACCAGTTAAATTTGCTCAATCACAACTTCAGAGCCTTCTTTTTTTGGGTCGCCAGTTATGTATTTGTTTTCTAAAAAAAACTAATACATCTGGGTAATGTAACCGCTCTATTTTACCATTCTTAAAATTTTTTAGGATCACCTATAATGAGACTATTTATAGGTCAGTTATGCGATCTCCAATTGGTCGTCTCCTATCTATTGTACCTAAATGTGTATTTAATTAAATCTTTTTCCGTTTTATAACAATAATAATTTTTTGACCCGATTCTTAATTACTAACATGACAATTATTAAGTTCAACATCATGAAAGAATTGGTTTTTATGAAATATTAGTGTCGACAATTAATAAACATTTTATATAAATCGCACTTCATAAAAGAATTAAGTGATTGATTATTTAAACAAGAACAATTAATTAACATTTTATATAAATCGCAGTTTCATAAAAAAAATTAAATTGACTTATTCCTGTAACTCTAACCTTAATTTAATAGTCACGTTTTATTTTATTTAAATTTATTAATCACTTATTCATATTTAAATTCATCAATATCTTAATCATGTTTAACTTGTTTATTTAATTTAATATTAATATTGTTTGTGTGAACTGTTGTGTTTTCCAAGTACCCCATTTATGCGTCAGTTATTCAGAAATTATTATGATTGCTTTGGTTTCTTTTGGTTGGTTTATTATATACAATTAATGTGTAATTTTCTAATAATATTTTATTTGCACATATTTAATTTTAGCTATAATTATAATTAATTAATTTTAAAATATAATGTATTATATTATAATTATTACACCTGATAATATAATTAAAAAAATAAAAATATGATAATAAGACCAAATATGTTTTTGTTTTTAGTTTTTTATTAGAAATCTTAACCAAACAAGTTTTTGTTTCCAGTTTTTATATTACAAATCTCAACCAAACAAGTTTTGTTTTTTAGGAAAAAACAAGAGCCAAAAACAAGAAACATAAATTAAAAACCACAACAGAAAAACAAAAGTAAAACCAAATGGGCCCTTAACTTTTCCAACCTACAACTCTAAGCTTAATTTAATTATTACGTTTTATTTTATTTAAATATGTTGATTAGTTACTCATATTTAAATTAATCAATATGTTCATCATATTTTATTTGTTTATTTAATTTTATATAAATTAGTATATAATAATTAATCATAACTGCCTGTATCTTTTTTCCTATTTAATGAATTAATTTTTATATTTACACTTAATATTAATTAGTATTAGTTTATATTATTTTTAGTCGAACAATTTCGGATTCTTTCTTGTATCATTATTTCACATCCTCAAAAACGTCTTAATCAATCAATCACTGTATAGCCGTTTGTTTGTGATTAAAATAAATTACATCCTAATTTTTTTTTCAGAAACAATCCATTAATGCCTTTATCTTTTACTATTTAAATTTTTTTCTCTAACTTAACACTGAAATCATATTTGACTTAACAAATCATACAATTTCTTCGTGCAAACTTTACTTCTCTGACCTACTTTCTCCTTTCCGTTTTCTTCTTCTTCAACCTAAATGCATCAGATTCCCTATTCTAGAAAAAAAGAGAGTAAAAGTAACATTTCCTATTTCAGCAAACAAAGAAGAGGTCATTGATATTAGTAAGTTATTATTTTGTTCGTTACTTTTTTCATTTTTTAAATATTTATAATTTTATATAATCATATTTGTATCTTCTGTTTATTACATTTTAGCTAATTTTATTTGTTATCATCTAATTTCCTGTTTACACCATTTCACCTGTGATTTTCATCTTGATACAGTTAGATAACATATATTAGATTATCGTGATTATATTGTGTTATAGGACTATGTTATGTTGAAACTGTAAAGTACAAATGGATAAATATAGACAATAAATACAGATATAAAAATCGTAACAAAAAACTATCAAATTTAAGTATCATTCAATTATTACGTTTTTAATTGATCAAATAATCTGGTTGGTTTTTATTTTTATAAATATCATTTCATATTTACAATTATATTATTAATTTTTCCTGATGTTATTACTGCATTTAAACTTCATTTTTTAAGGTTTTCTACCTATTGCCTGCTTCATTCTTGCACTACTCAAGTATGTTTAGTTATCTTACATAAATATATTGTATAATATTCTGGTATACTTGTTCGTGACATATTCCTTTTCCTTGATATGATAATTAGTTTCTTGTTTATATTTCTGTATTTCATGACTTACATGTCCAATTTTACTTTATTAGTATACTCAGTTACATTATATTGCCATGAATTAACTTTCTTATATATCTCTTAATCCTTTATTTATCTTGCGCTAGATTCTACCGATATTATTTTGCAAACTTTACAAAAATTTTCCTAATTCGTTAAATGCTTAGATAATCATGTTTGTTAAATACATAGTTTGTTAGATTTTTGTTAAATCTATTGTTAACCTTATTTCTCAAGTCTGTGCTTATTAGATGTTTTCTTTTATTTATTGACATATACAGATGTTAGCACTTCATTATAAACTCTTTATTAAATCTATGCTTTGCTGCATGTATTATGTTACAAGTTTTTATTATACTCAACATTCATAAATGTAATGTATACTTTTTTATACATGTCTCCTTTAATATTATTTATAATATATATTAAATTATATTTAATATATGTGTGAGTGTGTGTGTGTGTGTGTGTGTGTGTGTGTGTGTGTGTATTTCATGAATATTATTATCAGAAATATTTTGATCTTTTTTACAAACGTTATCAATCGATACATCAAAAGCGTCAATGTTGTCTGCATCGTTTAGGTATTCAAATATGGATAGAAATGCTAGAAGGCGTCAAAAATATGCTGAAATGGCAAATGATAAAAAAGCAAGAATTGTTACAACGACGTAGAGAAACTCAAGCTACAAAAAAGAGAAGTTCTACTTTACCTATGCTTCACCAAGCAATTACTAATCAATATAGCGATTCTTGCATTAATACCAAACCTTCCAGCAGTCAACTTCTCATTTGTCAACCCTGTAATAAAAAAATACATTATCAATCTATAAATTTTCATGTAGATCATATTAATCAAGGTATTTTTTATACCTATATTAAAACTATTTTTAATATGACTACTCCACAAAGTGATCATGTTCTTTTTATATGTTTGAAGGGACAAATCATCATACCTCTTCTTCGAATTTAGCAGTTTTGCAGAATTTACCTGTTGAGCCTCAACAGCTCCATTTTGTTCCAAATTGTGAACAATGTTATGCGAAACGATGTTATCGTGAACCTCCATCATTTTGTTGTTCGTAAGGACAAATTTCGATTGTTGCTCCTCAAATGCCTCATGCTTTAAAATCTTTATTTTTTAACAATGACGAAGAATTGGAACATTTCAGGAAGAATGTTTCGTACATACAATAATAATCTAGATTTTACTTCCTATGGCGCTAGATATGATCGCGACTTAACAAAAAACAAGAAGGGGTTTTATACATTTAGTGTTAAAGGATAAGTTTATCATTTTCTTGACAGTTTAGTGCCAACAAGCAATAAGGTATTTGGAATCCAACTCTATTTCTTTGATATTGACGAAGAACTAAGAAGAAGGATTGACAGTTGTGATCAACTTCATAAAAATACATTGAGACTAATTATGGAAATTCTTTAAGATAACCCCTATGCCAAGTTCTTTCGAAGTCTTAAAGATATTCCGTCACTTGAGAATCATGAAATAGTTCTCAGATGATATCCCAAGCTTGATCAACGTGTTTATAATCTTCCTACTGCATCGCAAGTAGCTGCTATATGGACTGAAACTGATGATGAACAAAATGATAATCTCTTCACATCCAAGTCTACGCTCACTAGGGTACAAGTTATAGAATTCAATCTTACTATGTGTCTTATGACCTGCTTTAATATCCACTTTTATTTCCTCGCGGTGAATCTGGATGGCATCGTGGCATTAAGCGGTTAATTCCACATAGAAACAAAACCAATGTTTTAGATGAAAGAACCAATGTTTCTCTCCACTCTTTTACCGATCCATCTGAATTATTCGCTCTCGAAAACATAAGTAAGTTGTCTTTTTATTTTGTTTCTTTCCAAATATTATTTAATTGCACGGTTTTATTTATCAATCTTATTTTTATTGTTACTAGTTGCTGAAGAAGGAAACTTTGAACATTGTTTAGTATCTGCTAAAGAATATTATTGCTATTGACTTCAAATGAGAGATAATGACGAATCCATGGTCCTTCATAGCTTAAGACTACTTCAGCAATTCGTTGTTGGTACTTATATAAAGATTGAAACGTCCCAACTTGATTTCCATAGAAAAAACAAAATGAGATACGAACAGAAATTTTACAAGGTGTTTTAGATAGCATTAATGGTAGTCAAACTGAAGGTTCTAGAATTGGTGATTGAATTGTCCTCCCAGCTTCATTTATCGGCGGCCTAAGGGACATGAAACGACATTATCTTGATGCAATGGCTCTAGTACAAAAATATAGTAAACTAGATATTTTCCTCACTATCACTTTCAACCCTATGTGAAAAGAAATACAAGACAATCTTAAATTTCATAAAAAGACGCAAGATAGACCAGATTTATTGGCTAGAGTATTCAGAGCTAGAACAGATTTATTAGCTAGAGTATTCAGAGCTAGACCAGATTTATTAGCTAGAGTATTCAGAGCTAAATTTGAAATTCCAAAAAATGAGTTAATCAAAAAACATATCTTTAGAGTTGCCGCCGCATTTGTTTACGTTATTGAATTTCAAAAGCGTGGATTCCCTTATGCTCATTTACTACTAATACTTAAGCCACATTTTAAGTTGCTAAATCCAGATTCTTATGATCAGATCATATCTGCTGAAATACCTAATCCTGATCAAAATTTCAGGTTATATTCTCTTGTCATTAAGCATATAATCCGTGGTCCTTGTGGTTTTATGAACAAAGATTGTCCTTGCATGAGAAATGGTGTATGCAAAAACCATTATCCCAAGAATTTTACTCCTTTCACTGTTTATGATGAAGACAGTTATCCGTATTATAAACGAAGAGATGATGGAAGAAAAGAAAAAATTTGCATACATGAGGTTGATAGTAGGTGGGTGGTTCCTCATAATCCATACCTTTTGATGCTACTTGATTGTCACATTAATATTGAAATATGCTCAACTTTGAAGCTTGTTAAATACTTATACAAATATGTCTTTAAGGGCCATGACCTTGTGAACTTTAGCATCACCGATCAAGAGAACACAATTAATATTGATGAAATTATTAATTTCCAATAAGGTAGTTGGATTTCACTTCCCGAAGCTTTATGGCGCATATATGAATTTCGTCTAGCAGAGATTAATCCATCGGTTTATATACTACAAGTTCACCTCCTAGATCAATAGTTTGTTTCCTTTGAAAAATACTAATTTGTTTTATTTGTTAAGAAATATCGACTTCTCGAAAACAATGCTGCTCGAATTTTTCAAAACGAATTTGCCAAATAAAAAGGCTACGGAGATGAAATGTCTGTATAGAGATTTCTTAGAACATTTTGTTTGGAATCGAAAAATAAAAACATGGTCAGAAAGAAGCCGAAGAAAAGTAATAAAAAGATTAGTTACTGTTGAACCTCAAGAAGGAGAGAGGTATTACTCGAGATTATTACTCATGCATGTTAAAAGACCAACATCATTTGATGACTTGTTAATTGTTGATGGTCAGAAGATTAACTGTTTCAGGGAGGCTACACTACAATTGGGATTGCTAGCATCTAACTCTTACATAAAACAAACACTTGAGGAAGTTGTCATCTTTCAAATGCCAGCATCCCTCAGACTTTTATTTGCTACACTCTTGTTCTATTGTTTACCGACAAATCCTTAGTAGCTCGGGGAAACTTTCAAGGATGACCTTTGTTCTGACTACCAGTATGCTTCTTCTTCCTATAATACGTATACATCTAATGATGTTACAAAAATGGCCCTTCAAGATATTAATAAATCTCTAGAAAAATGGGAAAAAGCTTGGCCAATTATCATTTTACTGATCATCAGTTTCATGTTGATTATCATCAACAACAAACTAAGGAAGTACAAAGTGAGATGAATATACAGATTGATCCAGAAGACCTATTGTTACAATCAAGGTTGAACAATGAGCAAAAGCACATATTTGATTTAATAATGAATTCAGTTTTGACTTCAGCAGGTGCAAGTTATTTTATTGATGGTCTAGGCAGAACTGGAAAAACTTTCTTATATCGAGCTCTCTTTGGAAATTTACGATCACAAGGGCATATTGCAATTGTTGTCACCACATAGGGCATTGTAGCCTCAATCCTTCCAAGTGGTAGGAAAGCTCACTCAAGATTTAAAATCCCGCTCGATTTCTTAAAGCAAAAAGTTTGTCAATTAAGCAAACATAGCAGTATTGCAAAATTGATATTTGAATCTAGCCATATCTTATGGGACGAGGCTTCCATGGCAAAGTAAGAAGCCATTGAAGCATTTCACAATTTACTTCAAGATATAATGGACTCTAATCAGCCTTTTGGAGGAAAAATTGTTGTATTTGGTGGCGACTTTCGTCAAACTTTGCCAGTTATTGACCAAGCAACAAAACAACAACTCATTGATTCAAGTTTTCTAAATTTACATCTTTGGCCATGCATGTGTACATTCTCCTTGACGATAAATATGAGAGCTGTGTAAAATCCAGTTTTTTCTGATTTTTTATTACTAGTTGGAAAAGGCACTGAGCCAATGGATGAGCAAGATCAAATATGCTTGCCAAAGGAATTGATTATTCCTTATGACAACAAGGATGAGTCTTTTAATAGGTTAACATTTTTTTCATTATATATTTTACTATCCTTTTTGACAATTGCTATTACATTTTTCTGATATGTTGTTATCCTCACCAAGTTATTTGAAAACATCTTCCCTAACCTAAGCTTATATTCATTCGATCCATATCAGATGATAAACAGATATGTGCTATGTCCAACAAATAATTGTGTTGATGAAATTAATAACATGATGATTAAATTGTCAGGAAATATGCATTCATATATGAGTTTTGACAAGACGATTGACCGAAGAAATAAAGCTGATTATAAAGATTTTCTCAATTCTTTAAATCCTAAAGGTCTACCTCCACATAAACTCTTGCTCAAAGAAGGCTCTCCAATTATGCTACTCAGAAATTTAAATCCAACTGAGGGACTATGCAATGGAACAAGGTTGATATGCAGACAATTAAAAGATCATACAAGTTTTGCTGAAATTGTATTTGGACCACACAAAGAAAATTTCATTTTTATACCTAAAATTCTTTTACAATCTTCAAAAAATGAAAAAAAAAATGGAATTCCTTTCGTCAGAACACAATTCCCAATTCGTTTGTGTTTTGCAATGACCATAAACAAATCTCAAGGTCAAACACTTGATCTTGTAGGAATTTATCTCTGTCAACCTGTATTCTCACATGGACAACTATATGTGACTCTATCAAGAGCTCGAACTCCTTAATCAATTAAAGTTCTTATTATTCCTGGAACTTTTGAATCTTCAAACTTTGATCAAAAAGCAAGAAATATTATTTTTTGTGAAAATTTTCAATTAGTCAGATTATAAAAGATAAAAATTTTTGAGAGGTATGTTAACTATTTCTTTTGTCACTTGATATAATTTCATTTCATGTAAAAAATTCTTTCTCTTCACTTATTCATTAAACAAATTCTTTCAGCATAGAAAATCGTTGTGAAATAATAGTCCAAGAAAAACAACATATTGTTACTTCGCCTCCTACACCATAAAAGACAAAAAGTCTATCTTCTTTGATTATGAGGTATAACAATTACGCTTTCTTCCTTTTACATTTTTTTAACTTATCTATTAATAATTTCCTTATTATTAATGGGGATCATAAGTTGAGGATATCATATTCAACAATGATATCCAACGAATGAGCAACATCTTACAGCTATGTAAGAAATATATTATTTCTAATGCGATTGTGAAATCAATTCCACCTCAATACCAAACCGAAAATTTGAAAATACAATGGATTATTACGAGTTGCACTGTCATCAAACTTGTGCCAGAAGATGAAACAATCATCCCTGTCAAATTTAACTTTACAGCCTTCAGCAATCTCATGGACTATGTAAATGACAAGCAGAAATCAATTGGTTAGATCCTTAATATATTTGTTCATACAATGTTCACAAATTTTTATTGTATATAATTATATTTATCTTTAACACATGATAGATATTTTATTAGTCATTATCGAAGTGTTGGATAGAAAAGAAATTGTCAAAGATGGAAAAACTTCAACTATGCAGAAATTTGTTATCACTAACAAAGAGTAATTTTAATTCTCTGTTATTCTTTATATTTTCCATGAAACTCAGATAATTTTTTTGTTTTTCTAACATTTTTTTTATTAGACACTAAACGATTGTACTGTCACTGAATTCTTTTATTGATAACAAGGGCCGACGCATTACTGAATTCCTACATTCTTATCCAGTTATTGTCTGTAGAAGATTAAAAAGTCAACTTCTATAACGGTATTTTTTCCTACCTCATAATATTACATGTTATTATTTATCTTTTTATTTTATCTTAAAGTTACAATTTAAAATGTTGCATTATCAATGTGGTTCAACTCAGCAATTCTCGTTGATCCACCGATACACGAAGTTACAGATCTTAAATATTGATAATGCATTATCTTAGCTACAACATCTCTGCTCCAATGATCTATATCAAATTGTACATTTCGCTTCAATTCTCAATGGCATTATGTCAAAAATTTTAAAATTCTGATCGTTTCATATTTATAGTTATTATGTTACAAATTATATAGAAATTATATAAAATTTTTATGATTTCATCTTTATAATTATTATGTTACAGCGCATGGCAAAATAATAAGGAAATTAAAAACCTTATTAGCGAACAATCTTACCTCAGATATAATCCTGATATATCTTCCGGATCTTATCAGAAAATCACCAAAATCATGATCTTAAATTCTGCCAGCAAGGTAACTACATCTATATATTCTTATCCAATATTTTGTTTAAAACTTTTTAATTGAAATCTTGTTATCGGTTTTTTCCAGATATCATGGATTGAAGGTAAAATTTCCTTTTAACACATCTTGCAAAAATACTAGTATATAGCATGCAAGAAATGCTTTCGCTCTACAGTTGCTGCATATGGAGTTCTGTTCACTTGTAATTCTTGCAGAGAAAAACTTACGGTTGAACCGAGGTTTCCACCTTCTATTTTCAATCTTGAATTTACTACTTTTTCCTTCCCATCTAAATTTTGAAATTTTTACGTGACTTTTTTACTTACACTCGTCACCTTTTTATTTACATATATTCTGCTGTAGATATAAAATCTTTTTTTCTTTTTATTCTAATTTTTTGTATAGGTGCCGATATGACATAGATTTGATCGACAAAACAGGAACTATCACGGCTTTCATTTTTGGCAACCTAACTGAAAAACTTTTGAATTTCACCGCTCTTGGAGCCATGCAATATTACAATGAGGTTATATTTTTCCATCTATTGATCTTTTACATTTCCAATTTAATATGCCACCAATTATCTTTATTTAATTATTTCACTGACAGTTGACATTTTTGGATTTGCATACTAAGAACATGGAACTCCCTTTAGAGAAGGTACACACAGAATTGAAAAGCGATACATTTCTTCTTCATGTTAAACTAACAAACATTTAGTCATCCGATGCAATGCAACGATTTACTGTTGTTTACTACCGCAAAATTGATGATCATGAACTACAAAAGCCTTCGCTTTTGCCCGCAAAAGATGACCAACTTTCAGCTGATGATCAACATGACAATGCTGACATTACACCTCTAACTATCTCAGGTTTTTTTATTTGTCCTTATTTTTTTTTCATCTTTAGCATGATCATTTATTATTTATGTATTTACCATTTTCTTTTTAATAATCTCACCTTATATCGCCTACCTGATATACTTTGATTTCTTATATCTTCAGAGCATATTCTTGAATCTTCTTCATCAGTTAGACAATGCCTTAATAAAAGATTCAGCCATGCTGAAAATAATTCACTGTCATAAACAGTTACGCCAATCAACAATGTTGAATATGTGCCACAATTAGATGCAGACAATCATCACAATAACAAAAAATCCAAAATTTCATAAACTTTTCTTATCAGAACAAGCTGATAAAATGACCACTGTACCTTTTGTCCTTTTACTTCATATCATCTTAAACTTGGATATTCTGATATGTTTTAAATGAGTTCAGATGGTATAGAAGTGAATGTAACTGTTCAAGTGTGGTTTGAAGTTTGATTTTGAATTCTTCAGTTTAAGTTGTTTTTGGGTTACATAACCTATTCTTGTGTGTTTTAAATGAGTTTAGATGGTATATAAGTGAATGTAAGTGTTCAAGTATATGATGAATGGGTTTTAATTCGGGTTTGAAGTTTGATTTTGCATTCTTCAGTTTAAGTTGTTTTTAGG
>JANSVA010095959.1:0-52504 GCA_025504915.1 Erythroxylum reticulatum
AGTCTTTTCATATAGCCATCTTAAAGATAAATGAGAAGAGTCTCATTTATTGGCTACTTTATGATTGATTAAAGTAATAAGTGATGCATTGGATGCTATTCTCTTCTTCCATTCTATGCATAATCGAAATTGAGTGTGTAAGAAGATGTTCTTGCATGGTTTGTCTCTCTCTCTCCTTTCATGCATGAGTGAGCCAAAATTTGCAAGAGAAGAGTCTCATTTTGGTTCATTTCTTCTAAGAAAACTCTCCTCCAAACATTTCTTCTCCTTTCCCACCAAAGGATTTTGTTAACCAAGTTGTCCTATAAGAACAAGAGGTAAATCAAATTGGTTGAGCATACAACAACAAGGAGAGGATAGATTGGCAAAGGAAAGGATTCAAAAGCAAAGGCTTTGGATACAAGAAGAAGGAGAGGATAGCGCAACGAGGAATTAAAGTTGTAGCGAAAGAGTCGGTAATATCACTATCTTGTTTATGTTTATTATTATCCTTATACCATATCATGTATAGATTGGCATGGTGATTTAGATATATTTCTTCTGCTGCAAATAAGATTTCTAAAAAGTTTTGAAATTTATCGATTCTCCAAATATGGCATGCTTTCTTTTCCCGATCCAACAATAAGGAAAATAACTAACATAAGAATAAGATAGAAATTATGCCGACTCCTTGATATAGCTTTGACTCCTCACTTTTATAGCCTCTCCTCGTTAATGTATCCTCTTCTCGTTATTATATCCTCAACCAATCCGATCTACCACTTGTTCTCCTTGGACAAATTGGTTAACAAGATCCTTTGGTGGGAAAGGAGATGATTTCCTTTTATGATCAACTAGTTGAAAGAACCAAAATGAGGCAATCTCATTACAAGTTTTGGATAGTTCATAAAGGAGAGGAGAGAGGGAGTAAAAAATGCAACACCTTCTTCTCTTCTTTCAAAAATGAAGAAGAAGCTAATAAATGAGACATTCTCATTTGTTTAATATGGCTAGATGAAAAGAAATAAAGAAGTAAAATGGAACCTCTCAATTTTGGTCAAAGATGAAAGAAGGGAGTGATGTGTATCCAAACATCACTTCATTCTTTAATCAAAAATAAAGAAGCCAATAAATGAGACACTTTCATTTGTTTAATATGGCTATATGAAAAGACCAAAAACCTAAATGAGACCCTCTCATTTTTGGTTATGAGATGAAAGAAGGGAGAGAGTGCATCAGATGCACCTCTTCCTTCTTTAATCAAATGAATGTTAAAAGGTTTATATGTTTTTAGCAATGGGTTTGTAATAAAACAATCCAATGAATGCATTTGAATCATCTTTTTACAATACCCAATGGGTTCATACATAAATAATCAAATGATAATGAGAATACGATTATCCGTACACAAAACTTAGATCAAGTAACAAAGGATAACACAATCAATTTCTAAAGAGAGAAAGAAACAAAAAAAGCAATAAAATACACTTAACCTAGGTTGTCGGCATCGATGTCATCTCCGAACTGATGTCAAGGTGTCGAACTCTCTATAGGTCTCTCTTAGTTGCGAGTTTTACCCCTCATCTTCATTAAAATCAAGAGCTACTAAAAAACAAGAATTTGTCCCAACTGAAGATTCCCCTCACTCTGGTTAAAGTCTACACCGTTTTGTCTTATTTTTATTAAAACCTACCCCCTCACGCTACTATTATGATCTTTATTTAAAATAAAGACATCTATTAAATGTCTACATTTTGTGCGACCTCTGCGTGAAATGTAGACGTTATCTAAGTTTACATACAACATTGTTTAGGTGAAACGTAAACAATTGCGCAAACACAAACAATTGCATTTTATTCCATTTTTTTGAGCTACTGGCGTGTCGTTTTCTTTATGAATTGTTGCCATATTGCTTCTTTTCCAGCTGCCTCTTAGATTGTCATTTTAGTGTACTTATTCTCCAAGCTGCCTTGTTTTCATTTAATTCTTATAAAACACGTTGCATGGGCTATTGTCCATCATCATTGGCTTCATTAATTAAATTAATGGTGTTCATAGCCATGAAAAATATTAAATTCACGTACACCTTATATGGTCCATGCACAACGGTTATGAGGAACTTTGATTTATTTGTGTTTCTATTTTTTTTCTTCCTTTTTTCTTTTAATTTTCTTCTTGTTGCTTCATGAAGACAAGTGAAAATTAGTCTTCAAAAAATGGCCCAAATATTGTGCTTTCGACTCACTTTAACTTCTTTGCTTCTGTAAGTATCTTAAGCAATTTTAAGTCATTAATCGCTAAATGTAAATGAAATAATTAAAGAATCAATTAAGCACATATCATCTATATTAAGTATAACAAATTCAACTAGGAAGATGAACCTATCAACCTTTACTAACACATCCTTGATGGTTCTCATAGGATATTTAACAGATCTATCGACTAATTTAATGCTCATCCTAGTAGGTTTAGGTTATCTTAATCCTAGTTTCTTAAACAACTTATAAGGCATTAAGTTGATGTTAGCTGCTAAATCAACTAAGGCTTTCTTTATTGACAAATTACTTATAACATAAGGGATAGTAAAATTCCCTGGATCTTTAAGCTTTTCTAGTAACTTCTTTTGTAGGATCGTTGAGCATTCCTCTCTTAACTATTAATGGGCATTTTATATTGATTTAGATACATCAATTACTAAACTCTTGTCTATTTAATGCTTAAATTGCACTAATTAGGAGTTATTTGTTTTAATTCTACACAGATATTTGATTTGGGAACTTTAAAAGCCTAGAGCAAGAAAAGCTATTAAAGGAAGCAAGAGCCAAAATGTTAACGTTTTGGCCACCCAAATAAACATTAACATTTTGGAAAAGAAAAGAGAGTGAAAAATGAAGGAGGGTTAGGCGTGAAGAGGACAACTGGAAAATGTTCAAGAGGGTGAGAACGTGGCTATGTTTATGTGTGAAGTTAGGTGTGAATGAGTGAGATAAAAGACAATCAATATATAGAGACAAAGAGAAGTTGGTTGCACAGAGGGAGAGTAGCAACGTGAGTGTCAGCTAAAAGACAATAGAATGGAGAGAAAACAAAAATAATATAGTTGGCAGTAAAGAGAAGAAAGGGTAAGACAACATCTGTGCATGAAAGGTGGAACAAAAACTCTCCTAAAATCACAAAGGAAGCAGCAGCTAGTGCACAACCAAGGAACGCAACAGCTAGAGGGCCATTCAATATATATTTAAATATAGAGAAAAGAAGTAGCTAGCGGCGGCAGAGAGACCAACAAAAACTCCTCCAGCACTCACGCCATAGGAAGGTGGACCAAAAATCTTCACATTTAATTGTCCCATCAATGAATAATGACAATGTGAGCTTGCATGAAAGAAAAAGTGAAGCTGGTGGGTGGCGATGAGAGAGCAGGAACGAAGACAATGAGCTAAACGTTGGCCAACACATTTTTCAAACCGTGGCTGCCGGGATTGAATTTGTTTTTATTCCTTAATTGTCTTAATTTTTGTGGATTTAACCAATGTGATTATATATTATGACCATGATTTGTGTTGCATTAATGAATATATATGAGTAATTTTTTTAGGTTAAGGTTAGGATTGATATTAGATTAGGATAATTTTTGTGATATTGGTTTTTGCTTGATTGAATGCATATTTAGTCTTATATTAGCTTGAGCACCTAGATTAAGGCCTTAGATGATTGAATTTCATAACCAATGGGATTTAATTTGACAAAAAATTAATGAAGCAATATACTTGAGACTAAAGTGTAGACTAGCCTTAGGATCTTGTGTAAGGATACCTAGGATTAATGAACTTAATTTTAGGCTTCTTGTCTTGAATGACTTTTATTCCAAATTACCTATGAACTAAGTAGGTAACTCAGATTTAGAAGAGAAGGGAATTCCTATGAAAATTAGGTTCGACTTGCTTAAGTGAAGTAATTCTTAAATCAACCCACCGTTACAAGTTTTAGTGTCTAATCTAAATGAAATCCGATATCTTAGCAAATTTCTGTCATTTAATTAAATCTAGTCATTTTTAATTCATACTTTGCATCTTGCATATTTCCTTGATTCAATTATTTTATTTTATTTTCAAATCAATCAATTCTTGATTATCTGACTAATTTTGAATCATTTAATTTAATTTTCTTGCGTGTTGGAATCCTTTAGGTACGATATTCAGCTCTTACCATTTTATATTACTTGTCGACATGGTATGCTTGCCTCTAGTTAGTCTAGATAGAATTTAATTTATATTGCTTTGTTTAAACAGCAACATTAGTCGCACTATAGCCAATTCCTCTTACTTCTTCTTATTAGATAGGAGCTCCTTTTGAAATTTGGCATACTTAGGCATCTGTGCTAGAGCTTCGATAAGTGGTAAGTTAATATAAAGTTGTTTAAATAACTTGAGGAATTTATTGAATTTCTCATCCATACGATTTGATATGAACCAATAAGGGGATGATTTGGATAAGGTTGGAGGTAACAATAAGAAGCAAGATCTTTTAACGATTTATAGAGGGCCCATAATGAGATCTAAAGCTAAAAGGATTAAAGAAGCGTTAAATTCCTTACTTAAAGACATTTAGAAAGAACAAGCTCACCTAAATTCTATCAAGTGACTATGTATGTAAGAAGAGCTTAAGCTTATTAATGTGATTTAAACATGTTCAAATCATGAAGACAATGATCCAACATTGTTTTAATCAATCGAGCCCATTGAAGAATAAAATGCCACTTAGCTAGCCTTGATTATATGAGTTTGGATCTTGGGCTGCTACTTTGTGTTATTTTGAACTTTAGTAAGTTAGGCTTGGGTTATTTTTCATGTGAATTAAGCTTGCAAGAATTAGGGTTACAATTTGTATTAAGTTTTAGTGTCTCTTAATTAGAATAATGAGTTACAAGTTGTGGGGCTATCATTAAATAGGAAGTTAGAATTTGTATTAAATTAGAATTGAATTTTGTGTCTTAGCCTTTGTACTATATAATAACGCTGATTCTCTTTCTAAGAAACATGAATTTAATGAATATAAAACTTCGAAGTATTTTTAGTAAAAGTTTTGTTTAAAGTTCATACATCAACTTTGGAACTTATCAAACTAATTTAGTTTGTGGCATTCAACACCTAAAATCTTTATTTTCTTTTTAACTTATCAAACTTGTTAGGTTTGTGGTGTTCTAGAGGATTCAAAGTGTTCTTCTATTCATTTTAAGTCATTCACTTAGAAGAGTGATTATAATAGTTTGTTTTTTACTTTCAAACTTGAACGATCTAGCTTTCTACCAATTTTGGCGGGAGTAAATTTTCATTCCTTATGTATCTTAGTTCTTCAGCTATTAGGGTGTATGGTTGCTAAATTGAAGATTTCCATCATTTGATATTAGCCCTTTTGGCTCAAGTTTGAGTTTTTAATATCCATTTATTTATTGTTGATCTAGTTCTTCGCTCTCTTTTCTTCTTCTTCTTTACTAGAATTGTAGATATCTGTTTTATTCTTTCTTTAATTTCGATAATTGTTAATCTTTGTTTATTCTAATTAAAAAAATTTAAAAAAGTGTGAATTAAAAAAAGTTTTAGCAACATAATTCTAACATTTGATAGCATTTGTACCACTTTAAATTTGTTTACCTCTTATTATTTTTATTTCTTAGACCTTTCCTTTGTCACTCTATTGAATTGTTATAATTTGAATTGTTTTCTTAAGGAAACTAGTTGAGTTAAGAATCTATAAACAAAATAAGAGTGTTAAAAGGGAAGAGTTGATAGTAGCATCGTGAAAAGCCATATAAAGTGTGAAATAAAAGCGGAGTGATACAATGATTAAGTGAAATAGATAAGAGAGTGCGTGAGACTATTTTGATTTTTTCGCAAGTTTAAGAAGTGAGTTCTTCCTTAAATGAACAAGTAATTCAAGCAATGTAGCAACAATTTGAAAGAATGCTTAAAATGATGGGAGATGTAAGAGATCATTTAGAAAATCATGATGATTAACTGGCCAAATTGCAAGGTGAGCGACGATAAGGAAGGCAACTAGCCTTTGTCCTTAATAATTATTATGGTGGAATTGAAACAGATGATGACCAAGCTACCGTTACTAGTTAAGATGTCAATCCTAGAAGACATAAATAAGAGGGAAAATTTTGATAACATAGACCGAAATATAAACAACATTAAAATAAAGGTTCCTCATTTTCAAGGGAAGAGTAATCTAGATGGCTATTTGGAAGGGGAAAAAAGTAGAGATGATCTTTGAATTCTATAATTATTCTGAAGAAAAAAGGCAAAATTAGCTACTATTGAATTTTTGTGGTTATGCTTTATTTGGTGGGATCAATTTTGTAAGGATAGGTGTAGAGATAGTGAAAGACTTGTAGGACATGGTTAGAGATGAAACAAATTATGAGAAGGAGATTTATCCCTAGACACTATTATAGGATTTGCACGAGTGTTTACAAAGTTTAACACAAGGTTTCGTGAGTATGGAATAATATCACAAAGAGATGGAGATGGCCATGATAAGGGCTAATGTAGAGGAGGATCATGAGGAAACTATGGCTAGGTTTTTAAGTGGCTTGAAAAAGAACATTATTGATCATGTGGAAGTATAACACTATATGGAGATAGAAGACATGGTAAATGTGACCATAAAAATTGAAAGGAAGCTTAAATGCAAGGATACAAGTAAGTATACTTCTAAACCTTATTTGGGTTCTTCTTCTTCTTGGAAACCAAATTAGAGTAAAAAGGCTAATAGAGCTTTTTCTATGCCTAAATTTGATGATTTTAAGAATAAAAATGAAATAGACAATAAGGGTAAAAGTGAGAATCAAACTAATCAAACAAGAGGAAATAAGTGTTTTAAGTGTTTGGGACACAGTCATTTGTCATCTGAATGTCCTAATAAAAGAGTAATGATATAAGGATGGAGCTATTGATTATCAAAGTGAGAAAGAGGATGATGATAATGATATGCCACCATTAGAGGATACTAGTAATGTTGAATATGCTAAAGGAGAAACATTAGTTGTACAATATATACTTAGTTTACAAAGTAAAAATAATGAACATGGTAAACAACATAAAAATTTGTTCCATACTCATTGTTTAATTGCTAATAGATTGTGTAATGTGATTATTGATAGTGGAAGTTGTATAAATGTTGCTAGCACTTTGCTTTCGGAGGAATTGAAATTACCTACTATTAAACATCCAAAACCATACAAATTACAATGGTTAAATGATAATGGTGTTCTGAAGGTGAATCAACATGTATTAGTTTCTTTGTCCATTGGTAGATAAAAGGATGAGCTGTGGTGTGATGTGGTACCTATGTATGATGGGCATATGTGGTTAGGAAGTCCATAGCAATATGATAGGAAGGTGATTCATGATGGGTTCAAAAACTGCTACTTTTTGATAATGGATGGACAAAAGTATCAGCTCAGACCTTTGTCACCAAAGGAAACTTTTGAAGACCAAATGCACATAAAAAAAACAATATAAAGGGCTTGCATCTTTATTGACGGAAACTTTAGGGGGGAGCAAGGAATAGAGGAAAAAGAAAATGATGTGTTAAGTGGTAAAAATAAAAGCAATAGGAAACATAAGGAGAGAGAAAAAAAAGGATGAACTCAGTGGAAGAAAAATGAGTGTTTATGCAAAAATGAGTGATGTGAAGAAAGCACTAACCATAAGAAAACCCTTACTTGTACTTATATACAAGGATGTTTTGATTCCTTCTAAAAACGTTGACAAGAGTTTGCATAGTGTTATTGTTAATCTTTTGTAGGAAAAGGAAGATCTCTTCTGTAAATAAATTCCTAATAGTTTGCCACCAATTAGAGGAATTAGACACCAAATTGATTTCATTCTAAGAGCTAGCATACTAAATAGGCCAGCATTTAGATGCAATCCTGAAGAGACCAAGGAGATATAAAAGCAAGTAAGTGAGCTTATGGAAAAAGGATATGTTTGTGAAAGCTTGAGTCCATGATTGGTTTATATTTTGTTAATGTCTAAAAAAGATGGATCTTAAAGAATGTGTGTTAATTTTTAAGTCATCAATAAAATCACGGTGAATTCTAAACATCCTATCTGTAGGCTAGATGATATGTTAGATGAATTGCATGGTTCATGTATGTTTTCAAAGATTGACTTAAAATATGAATATCATCAAATAAGAATATATGAGGGTGATGAATGGAAAACTGCATTTTTAAACATAACTTGTATGAGCGGTTAGTAATTTCTTTTGGATTAACCAATGGACCTAGTACATTGTTGAGACTAACAAATCATGTTTTATGCACTTTTAGTGGTCAATTTGTTGTTTTTTATTTTGATGATATACTTATTTATAACAAGGATTTACATAAGCATGTAACACATTTGAAGGTTGTTTTTGATGCATTTAGGAAGGAAAATTTATATACTAAATTAAAGAAATGTACATTTTGCACTAATGAACTTACTTTTCTTGGTTATGTTATGAATGATAAAGGAATACATTTCGATCAAGAGAAAGTAAAAGTAATTAGGGAATGGTTGAAACCTACTTGTGTTATTGATGTAAGAAGTTTTCATGGTCTTGCTAACTTTTATAGAAGATTCATTAAGGATTTTTCTACAATTGCTATACCATTAACTGAATGCATAAAAACTAATGTAGGATTTAAGTGGGGTAAAGAACAAGATGATGCGTTTAACTTGCTTAAAGAAGAACTTAGTTCTGTACCTTTGATTGCCTTGCCTAACTTTGCTAAAAAATTTGAGATTGAATATGATGTAAGTGGAATAGGTATTGGTAGAGTCTTAATGTAAGAGGGTAGACTAATTGCGTTCTTCAATGAGAAGCTAAGTGGAGTAAGTCTTAACTACTTTTCATATGCTAAGTAGTTTTATAATTTGGCGAGAGTGTTAGAGATATGGTAACACTATCTTTGGTTATTGATGTTCTTTCTAAAAGGTATGTTCTAATTTCTAATCTTGATGAAAATTATTAGGTTTTAAGTGCATTAAAGATTTGTATAATTCTAACCTTAATTTTGCTAATGCTTATGGAGCATGTGACAAAGGGGGATTTAACAAGTTCTTTAGGCATTAGTTTTCGTTTTAAAGGAACCAAGATGTATGTTTCTTAGTGGTGGGTTAATGGAACATTTTGGAATTAAGAAGATTTTGCATGTGTTAAGTGATCATTTTTTCCTGGCCACAATTGAAAAGAGATGTTGAGCGAATATATAAGAGATGCATTACATGCTAACAACCTAAATCTAGAGTAATGCCTCATATTCCTAATGAACTTTAGGTTGATATATTAGTGGACTTTATCTTGAGTTTACTTAGAAAAAATGAGGAAAATATTTTATTTTTGTTATTGTTGATATATTTAGCAATTCATTCCTTTCCATAAAAAAGATGATGCCACACATGTTACAGGTCGTTCTTTCACTAAATTGTGAGATTACGCGGCATTCTAAGGATAATTGTGAGTGATAGAGATGTGAAGTTTCTTAGTCACTTTTGGAAAACGTTTTAGAGCAAGTTGGGTACAAGGTTGTTGTACTTAATAATTTGTCATCCATAAATGGATGGACAAATAAAAGTCAAAAATAGGAATTTCTGCATGCTTTTGAGAGCCATACTTCAAAGAAACTTAAAGAAATGGGAGGAGTGTTTACCACATGTAGAATTTGCTTATACACAAAATGTACATGTTGTAAGTGCCTTTTCTCCATTTGAGTCTATGTACGGGTTCGACCCATTAACTCCTATGGATTTGATTCCTTTACTAATTAATAAAGCTAATTTTCATGGCAAAAAATGGTTGATTTTGTCAAAGCCTTACATGAAAAGGTGCATGCATAAATAGAAAAGAGAACTATTCAATATGAAAAGTAGCACAACAAGAATCGTAAGAAGATTGTATTTGAACCTAGTGATTAGGATTGGGTACACTTGAGGAAATAGAGATTTCCAAGTTAATGGAAGTCAAAATTGATACTAAGAGGGGATGGTCCATTTTAATTCCTTCAAAGAATTAATGACAATGCAGACAAGTTGGATTTACCAAGTGAGTATAGCAACGTAAGTTCCATTTTAATATTTCTAACTTAACTTTGTTTGATGCAATTATTGAAGGTAATGATCGAGGACGAATCCTTTTGAGGAAAAGAGGAACGATATGAATCAATAAGGGGATGATTCAGCCAAGATTAGAGGTAATATTAAGAAGTAAGATCCTTTAACGATTCATGGAGGGCCAATGACAAGATCTAAATCTAAAAGGATAAAAGAAGCATTAACTTACTTACTTGAAGACATTTGGAAGAAACAAGATCACTTAAATTTTTTTCACAAGTCTATGTATACGAGAAGAGCTTAAGCTTATTGACATGATTCAAACATGTTGAAATCATAAAGATGATGATCTATCCCACAATGTTTGAATCAATCCAACCAATTGAAAAATAAAATGCCAATAAGCCAACCTTGATTATATGTGTTTAGATCTTGGGTCATTATTTTGTTTTATTTTGAACTTTAGTAAGTTATGTTTAGCTTAATTTTGCATAAGCACAGCATGCACAAATTAGTGTTACAATTTATGTTAAGTGAGTCTTAGTTTCTCTTAATTAGAATAAAGAGTTATAAGTTATGGGGTTGTCATTAAATGGATAGTTACACTTTGAATTAAATTAGAACTGAATGTTGTGTCTTAGCCTTTGTTCTATACAAACAAGGTTGATTCTCTTTATAATAAACATGAATTTGATGAATATAAAACTTTTGAGTTTTTTTTGTGATAGTTTTGTTTAAAGTTCTTACATCAATTTTGGAACTTATTAAACTAATTGAGTTTGTGGCATTCAAAACCTAAAATCTTTGTCTTCTTTTTATCTTACCAAACTTATTAAGTTTGTGGTGTTTCGGAGGATTCAAAGTTCTTTTCATGTTATTTTATCATCATTTCTTTGATAAAGTGATTAAAATAATTTGTTTCTTAATTTCAAACTTGAACGATATAGCTTTCAATCAATTTTGGATGGTGTTAATTTGAATTCCATATGTATCCATCACGATCCTTGTTTAACTTCATTGTTTATAGTATGGTGGGATAAAATTCCTTTGTTTTTAGATGATTCTCTATATCTTTGCTTTTCTCTCGAATCCTCTTATGGTTCTTCTCTTCAATTCGTGGTTTAGAATCTACTTGTAACTCCTTCCTACTTCTAAGTGTTACTGCCTTCACATGTTCATAAGTTTAGGCTTTAGTCTCAATAGATTCCTTATTTATCTTTTAGCTAAAATTGATGTTAGTTAATTGAGTTGAGCATCCAAATTACGTATAGACATTTATTGTCTATGATGTTTAGCTCTTGATTCCTGAATAAATTCCAATATCATATCATCCATAATTGGCTTTTTAGCTATAATGCTCACTTATGATATCCAGATGTAGGATTGTTTCTGTGTTGTCCTTGATTACCCTATGAAAAGTTAGGGTGGTCCTTTCATCTAGGATTGTACGTAAGGATTTTTTGGATCTTGTAGTGTTTCCTAAATAATCCATATGTTCGAGTTGGCTGATTGACAATTATGTCCTTAATGATCTAACCTGCATGCTACAGATAACATCACCCTTCCTTATGGAACCATAGTTAATCTATCCATCTTTTAACTCAAGGCCTCTACTTGGCTTGACAATTGTGCCGTTGAATCTAATTTATAAACTCCCACTAGCCTATTAGTTCGTGCTCTAGCCGAGCAACACTGATAGTTGTTTATGGCTATTTCTTTAATCACGAGTGTGACTTAACCTGTCACACTTGTGATTTGCTTCTTATAGCCGTGAGAAGCAAAGTTGCTAGGGATAACATGAAGTAAGCTGGTGAGAGCGTGAGGCATGGCAGTTGACACCGTGAAGGGTGTATGGTAGTTGCATGGTGTTGGCATCACCATGAGAGCATGACTATTGGTGTAGGACGTCAGAAAGCAGATTGAAACATACTTGGTGCTGTCAACGTGAGAATCATGGACGAGAGCTAGGTGAGAAGGTCACTGTGGTTGTCAAGAAGCATGATAGGAGCTGGTTGGATAAGAAAATCACCTTGAGAAGGTATGAGCTAAAGTAAGTGTAACAGGTAATTAATGCATGTGACTATGTAATTATTATGTGTGACCATGCAATTAACGCTTGACACCCATTTTCATGCAAAATTCTTCTTATTTTTCATGCCACATTCACAAAATTCTCCATTTAACATTCACACCATTTCCATTAATTCATTTCACATTTAGATCAAAATGCAAGAATTTACAACCCAAGTCAAGATATGAAAGCAATTAAAAGTAATAGAAACTAGATATAACAAATTCCCCCACACTTAAACCATGCTTATCCCCAAGAGAAACAAAGAACACTAGATTATAAAAGCTTAAACAATGAAAATAATGATTTTCCCAATTTAGAATCAAAGATATCAATCATCAATTCAACAAGTACAACCTAAGAACTTAAAACTCATAATATTCCATGAACAAGTTACACTCTGCATGCTTAGCCAAAATCCAAAAGTTCTTCAATTCAAAGAATCATTAATAAGTGTGATAGATACTCACTTCACTCTCCATCCGTTTAAGTTTTCTCATTGTTCATTTCATATAAGGCATCTACCATAAGCTTGCTTACTAATCCAATCTCCACCACTCATATCAAATACAAATATAAATCTGAAGATCTTTATTTTGGTTGTGATCGGGTTGGGCTAAGGTTAGGAATGGAAAATCGTAGTTTAAAACAACAATACAAATTGAGCATTTAAAATACTACAAAACAATGAACCATAAAACACTTAATTATTTCTTTTCATTTAATAAAATTAAGACTTCCCATTTTTACTTCTCTTCTTTTAATTTTCTAGTCATCTTCTCTTCCTGCCTTTTCTTTTCTATTTCTTTGTCTTCTTTTCCTCTTTTTCTTTCTTTTTGATTTTTTTCTTTTTTACTATATTTTTCATTTATTTATTTAGAACAAGATCGAGTTTAGAAGAGAAGAAATTAGAGGAGAGATATAAATTATTACAACCCCACTTATTCAGAACTCAAAAGCCAACTATATGCTATAATTCCCTCACACTTTTTCACACAATTATTCCTTAAACCCAACCATACACATTCAAATGCTTAACTTGCCTTATGTTAGGTACAAAAAAGAGGATAAATAATTAAGGTCAAGGCTCATATTTTGGGTTTAAAGAAAGAAAAGGTTTAAAGTTAAGCTTAAAGGGGGTTCACTAAAGTAACATTATGCTGGCTTTTTAAGCAAAAGGAATAATTCCTAATTACCTTTACTGAAATGTTTGCGTAAGATTATGTGATCTTAAGTAGTATTTGTAAGCAAGTTCTAGAGTTCTTTAATAATGAAAGAACACCCTTAACAAAGAATACTTGAATTTTTTGTTTAATAGTTCAAAACGGCTTAAATTCTTACCAAATGAAAAGTTTCATTCATCTATCATAACAAGTTAATATTCTTTTAATCAAAATCCAAGTTAATCAATCTAAGCATGAAAGTATATTCATTCACTCATACTACGTATTTCTAATCTCGATCGAGTTTATGTCATGACCATCATCTTTAGTTATCAAATGAGAAAACAAACACACAATGCACAAATAATAACTTTTTAAAACTAATATTCCCCCTACACTTAAATGTCACATTGTCCCTAACGTGATACAAACAAGTAAAAGAGGGATCTAAGACATAAAATAACACGAACAAGGAGAAGCATTAAAACTAAAAAGCATTAAATTTACAAGCAGTAAAAATAATAAAAAGAAAAGGGATAGAAATATGATTCGAAAGTGTGCGCAGTGGCTATGTCGATGTGGTGTGATGTATGGAAATAAGCATGGCATACTACATTGACGAATGGTGAATATCTACGAGAAAGAAAAATAGAAAAGATTGAAAATTCGACATGTGGACACAAAGCAAATAGATTAAGTCGAGTTTCACTAAACAAAAATAGTAAACTAATTGAAAAACAAATTAGAAATTGTATGGGTTACGTCCCATTTAGCACTTCTTTAATGTGTTTTAGCTAGACACCTAGACCGTTATGCTCAAGGTGGATTGCTCAAAGTGAGTGATTCCATTGTTTTGTTCTCTTAATTGGGATTTTTCTCTAAGAATTTCCTATCCTCTCACTCAGTTGCAACGACCAATAATTGACAGCATTCATCACTCTCTTTAACAAGGTCTAACTCCTTTTCTTCTTCTTCCTGCACGGTGAAATCAAAATATGTAGCATTAATTTGATAAAAAAAGAATAGTCTTCAGAAACAGTAGTAGTATAAATAGGTTCAACATTAAAGATTGAAAATTCTACTATTTCTCCCAAAACAGTCATGCTTAGTTTCTGTTCTTCACATCAATCAAGGTATTAGTAGTGGTCATGAAAGGCCTCCATAGGAGTATGATGTGCTCCTTCCTTTGCTTTTTAACCTCCCCCAAGTCCAGGACAACAAAGTTTATAGGAACAATCAATTCTCCAACCTTCATTAACACACCCTCTATTATTCCTTTGCGATCACGGATTGACCTATCCGCTAATTACAAACACATGTTTATAGGTCTTAACTATCCTATATTCAATTTCTCATAAATAGATTGAGTTATAAGGTTTACACTCTCCCTAAGGTCAAGCCTACCCTTAACCTCATCACCATTACCATTGATACTTGCACAAGAAAACTCCCCACTTCTTTCAATAGATTGTGCAAGTATCAATGGTAATGGTGATGAGGTTTAAGGTATGCTTGACCTTAGGGCAATTATAAACCTTATGCCTCAATTTATTTGTGAGAAATTGAATCTAGGATAGTTAAGACTTACAAACATGTGGTTACAATTAGCTGATAGGTCAATTTGTGATCGCAAAGGTATAATATAGGATGTGTTAGTGAAGGTTTCAGGATTGATTGTTCCTATAGACTTTGTTGTCCTAGACATGGTGATTAGTTCCTTGAAGAACTTCATATAAGCCGGCATGTTTTTGATCACACCTAAGAAAGGCAGATTAATGTTAACTTTGGAAAATATGTTACATAGATTAGAAAATTGCTTATCTTGTTTTGATTCCTTAAGGCGGCTTAGACAGGGGATCGGTGGTCTATGAGGATTAGTTGCCTTATAGAATCTTGTTTCTTCATTGAAGTTAGTTGGATGCCCCAGTTCTTCATCTTTTTTAACGGGACTTGAAAGGGTGTCGTGCCTATTGCTTCCTTCATTCTTCTCACCTTTTTCATTAGTAAGGCTCTCCTCCTCTTGATTTCCTTCACTGGATAGACTAGAAGGGATCTCAACATAATTATCAATTACCTTACCATTTCTCATAATATTGACTGATTGGGCTTGCTTAGGTTGAATGGGTAACTTCCCTTTCTGATTATTGTGCATTTGAGCAGCTAGTTGCCCTAATTGGATCTCAATCCTCTTTATAGATGCCCCCAAAGAATCAAACCTCTTATTCTTTTCTCTTAATTTTGAGGTGTGACCTAAATAAACGAATTCAAACTTTCCTCCAAAGAAGGCTTGCTTGGTGGGTTCTGAAGTAAGGATTACCCTTAGTAATAATTTGGCCTTTAAAAATTTTGGTATCGTTGTTGGGCTTATGCTGGTGGATTGTTAGTCTTCCATGAAAAATTGGGGTGGTTTCTCTAACTAAGATTATAGGTGTTTGAGTACAGATCATTTCATTCTCTTGGTTTAAAACCATTGAGTGAGTTCACTTGTTCTTCTCCATTAGCAAAAGGCTCACAAAAATACAAACAAACATTAGCTCCCTGACCATAAATTCTGTATATACCACATACCTATTGATTTGGAATGTTTTGGTGTAGTCTTGTAGTTAGCAACTTTACATGCCTTGTTAACTCAGCTAATTGCATAGCTAGTTCTTGATTTGAGCTCACTTTATGAACTACATATCTTTTTCCCCTCGTACTCTTTTGTTGAGAATTGGCCCTTAACATTTCAAAGATCTCATATGTTTCTTCAGTATTCTTCTCTCCCATAGCTCCTTCTGCTCATTGTCCACCATGTACTGACATTGTTGTGTCAATCAATCATAAAAGAATTGGTTTAGCATGTTGAGTGGAAAATGATGGTGTGGAAATTGAATGAGCAAGAGTTTGAAGTGTTCCCACACCTTATGGAATGGTCTCCCTCCATTTGAGTGAAGGATGCTATCTTCATTCGCAACTCAGTAGTCTTTTGATGGAGTATAACTTTCCCATGAATTTGTTGTACACCTTCTCCCCTATAGTCAATGATCTGGGTGGAAGGTTCATTAGTCATACCTTGGCCCAATCCTTTATTGTGCATGGAAAGCACCTTATACTGAGTTCATCTTCATTTAGGCCATCCAACGGGAATGTATAAAGAGTGGTATAGAATTCTCGAATGAAGTTTAAAGGGTCTTCATTGGGAAACCTATAGAAAGATGGCAATATGTTGTAGTGGATGTTCTTCAATTCACAATTGCTAGATGCCACTCCTTTCGTATGCACAAAGCGGCAGTACTGATTACTGGTCTGGTATACTCCTTCAACACTGGCTGCCTCTCACCCATCTTATGATATTCTGGCTTGGGTCTCTCGAGATTATCTTTAAAGTCCCTTGGAGGTCCTTTTATCTGATGTATGTTGTCAATAAAAGGAGCAAGTTCACCTTCCTGAAACCTCCTTCCTCGCATATAACAAATAAAAACAACAGTGAATTAATAAGAAAATTAAAAAAATAACTTAATGAAATAGCATGACAAAAATGTATGTATGAACAGACAAAAACTGTAACACCCGACTCTCGCAAGACACGTACCCGAGATCCTGAGTGATATCTGAGTATGAATCCTAAAAAAGGGGCATGCTAGTTGTAGTCAATCAGTCAAATCTTAGTATAAATTTTTTTCTAAAACTAACACCCCGTATGCAAAAATTTATAACCAAATTCGGGCCCATACTTTTATTCCATAAACTTGGAAATCACAATTATTATTATTTCACTTTGATCAATCTCTTTTACAAAACATTTCTCAATTTTACCAGTTATTACACACAGAAATATTTGAATATATATTTTACAGAAATAGCTGAATATAAAATTTTAAACAAAAATAAGAAAATACAAATGCAAATGCAAACTGATCCCGACTTCTACCTCTTACTTGAATGTAGTGGTTATACTCCTGTTTGCCTAACGGGGTAACTCTTTTGAGCCTGAAAAATATTGCAAAATTTTGAGTGAGTTTTTGTGAACTCAGTGAGTAACCATCCTCAATGGCTCACTCAATCACATAACATATAATTCACATAATTTATCTAATAATCACATTAAATCACAAACATTTGATCAATCATTTGACATTTTACATTAAAAAAATTATAATCATTCATATCATACATATACAGTGCACATGAGACTCATTTTCCATTTATTACTTTGTTGTGACCAAGTGCCTAAACTGTCCTATATCTATTGTGGATACCAGGCTCATTTTACATAGTGAGCCTTTAGCTTTTATACACATTTTGAGCTTTAAGCTCTTTTTCACAATCTGAGCTTTAAGCTCTTTTTCGATGGCTACTCCGGTCACAACTACCTTTATGTTTCATGCATTCATGTAATGGAATGCATGATATATCATATGCTCAATAGGTCACATGTTTACATATTCACATTCAATTCACATTTTCGATCAGACCTAAAGTTCGACATTCAACATCATTATTGAGTAACGCTTTTTCAATCATATGCATATTCGCAAGTTTCTTCGAAACTAAGTCCTTATTTCAAAGATCACATTTAGAAAAACTTATTTCATCATGTTCACATACAAGTAGCACTTCAATATTTCATTTAAGCATTAGAAACCTCAAACCTTCATTGTTCGGAATCATACAATCAAATCACATTTGCATCTTATTCATAATCACTCAATTCATAACTTAAATAAAACAAACGATAAAGTAAGACCATCTAGGTCTACTCACAGTTCATTCTAGATTAACATTTGCTTCCAAGATCTGGAATCTTCTTAATATAGATGTTTATCCTACATATCAAAATTATGCAATACGCACGTTACGCACACATTATTAATAATTGCACAATCACATAACATTCAGTTTTACACATATGTATGTGTGTAATGTATGATGCATACTTAATGACAATCTCGGGTATATTATCCAATTTCACATCTTATGCTCCTTTTCATATCATAATTCAATCACTCATCATTTATTTTCTAGCATTATTTGCTCTCATAATAACAATTTCTCATTCACTTTAACTTGATACTCATTTCTCATTTCGAATCACAACTACAATCACATGAACCTCATCATTTCCATTATACATACGTCTTTGGTACTCTAATACCAACAATTTATTCACTAATGTTATTCTAACATTATATGATCATACAATATCCAAACTTTTATTCTTTCTTAAAGTTTCTACAAAATTCTAGACCTTCAGGTCTCCTTTCGTGATGAATATGACAATGAAAATGAAGTAATTTGGCAATACTTCCTTCTAATCTCTTAAGTTTCTAATGACCCAAAATCATTCAGTTTGGTTCAGTAATCCAAAAGTTATACTCTAAATATTTTTGGAATATTCTCATTATAAAATAGTACATTATTCTCAACTTCCATCTAGAATTTCAAAGTCTTATAGACTGAATTAAAATTTGATTTCTTCAGATAATTTGTATCCCTATGTTTGTAGTTTACTAAAAATAAAAAATCATCTCATTTGGATGACTACAGAGTAAGATATGGTTAAAAATACCGAAGACTACTCATGAAATCTTTCTAGTTAGCATATTCCAGCACAGTGTCACGATTTGACAATTAAATTATGGTCCAGCAATCAACACTCACGGGTGTGAGAGAGAAAAGTCACGGGTGTGAAGGAATCACAGGTAGATCGAACAAATCCATTAACACAAATAGTTCATGGGAGAAAATCAAGTAATCATATTAGATTCAATTCCCCCGTAATATCAAATTATAGGTATGAAAAAAAAGCTTTGGCATCGAACGACTCCATGCTAACTGGTCTCATGAAGTATGGTCAACAAACTATATGAGTCGCAAGGTACATTGGTCAAAGTTTCATGATTGCCTTATCAGTCGAAATTTTTCAAAAATTTTATGAATAGAGGCTCTTATTTTCATATTTGTCATTCCTTAATTCTGAATATACATATTTCATTTTTGAAGTGTGAGTAGAGGAGTCACAGGTGTGAGAAGAAGAACAATAGAGAAATTAGCACACCCTACCTTTGAGCCCCTATAACCTTCAATCCAGAAATCCAAAAATTTCAAACTTTTTAAAAATATAAAAGAAAGATCTACAACTTTTATGAAGACAATTTTATAAAATTCTTCCAAGATCAATATAGTTTAATCATGGAAGTTTTAGATTTTACCCCTTTTTCTCTAAACCAACTTCTCTAACTTATCTTCTCTCAAATTCTCTCTCCAATTGATTTCATATGGCTAGGATTTTTGGTGGAGAGGTAAAGCAATGTGTTTCAAGTGCAGTGGTTGAAATCCTATGTCATTTGCAGGTCGAGAGAAGGAAATATTACCAAAACAATGAAGGATGTTTGATATTTTTCCAAACAAAGAAGTCACGATCGTGCACGAGCATAATCGCGAGTTTTGACCCCAAGTGATGGAATCAAAAGTATTCACAGCGGAAGCAACTAAGATCAAAAATACACATACAGGCAAACCAATCATAAGAATTAAAACAAGACGAACCTGTTGAAGCACGAAATCTCTAACTGATCCGCTTTCCATAAAAGCTTCTTTCCGCAAATCTTCTTATCATTACGACCTTCTGTTGTGTAACCTTAATTGTTTATGAAACCTTTGTTTTTGGGTGGGCAGAAAGAATAGATAATGTGTTTTCCAGATAGTTTCTGTTTTCTCTCTATGTTTTCCAATAATCATCTAACCCTCTTCGATAGGAAGAAAATCTTATATATATATATCGAAAAATCTCTCCTTTCCGCATAAGAAGTTACCGATAAGATTATACGATTTTTCTATGCGGTTTGTTATTCAAATCAATAGATTTTTCTATTTAATTTAAAATATTAATAAATAAAATTTTTAATTAAAATAATGTATTGCTTATTTAAATTACAATAACACACATGCGGTCCAAATAGTTAAGGCACGATAGGGACCGTAGGGAAAAATTAATAATACTAAAATTATAATAAGAATCTATACAAGACCAGTATATTCTTATTGTAATTAATCATAAATTATTCCATTAAAAATTTATGATTGAAGTCCTTATTAATTTTAACTTTTGATAACATAACAAATTATGTTCCCCATATTAAGATTACAAATGCTTGTCAAATAAAATAAATTAATGAAAATTTATTAAATAATAATTTTAATCTTTAAGATTGTCGCTCAACTTATTTCATATGTCGGATTAAAAATCCACATGCAGGGTTTACACAATGAAACCTTATAAGCTTACTTAAAGTGCATCATCATTCTGTATACCGAGATATGGATTCCATCATTAATTAATGTTTCACAAATATAAATTACGTTTGCTCAATTCATCGAGTATTATTGTCCCGATAATTGAAACTCACTCTTTAATGATTAAAGCACAAGACTATGTATATTTGCTCATATTAACTAAATCAAGATTAAGAACATAAATCTTAGTTCTAATGTCCTCAAGAATATGTTTTAATAGTCAGTATAAAACAACCATTCTCAACTTAGTCCAGTTAGATACATACAAAATGTACTAACATATATTCATATTATACAAATCTCTAATTGAATACAATTAAATAATTATTCAATGAAAAATATCCAAAGACTATACTATTACATTTGCATGGTTAATAGTATATATCTATCACAAAGGTCACGATCGTGTATGAGCACTATCACAAGTTTCCACTCGAAGTTGCGATCGTATAGAAGCACGATCGCGATTCTCCTTCTTACTAACTCTGTTGTTTTCTCTTCTTCTCTTCTTCTTTTACTTAACACATTTCTAACTTATTTCAACCTCATTTTCGACTTCCACTAAACTCAAATCATTCAAAGACAAATCCAAAACCTATTACTTCTCATCGAACCCAAAACTAGAAAAATAAAAAGAATCATTCTCTCATCTTCTTCTTTTCTACGTTCTCTCCGTTGATGTATGTCTTCACTCATTTTTCTACATATTCGTTTTCTGCATTCTCCTTATTTCTTCCTCAAACTTTCATTTTAAATCTTTCATTCTCATCTCCAGACATCACCACACACCATTTCTTTAACTCTAAATTCATGTTCAATTCATCTTTAAAAACACCAAAATTATCCACGTGAACAGTAAAGAAAACAAAGTATATATATATATATATATATATATCAACTTTCATGATTTTTTTTTCACTCTTCTTATGCACATTTTTGTTGATCTTTAAACTCCAAAATTTATTTTAACACCATCTCATATCATTTTTACCATCAAATACGTAAAAACCATAAATCCATATTTTCATCTCAATCCTACGGTGTTCATGAAAATAACCATTTTCTCATGATCATGAAATGACAAATAAATCACCATTTTATTTCATAAACCAATAACTCCAAAGGATTAACAAGATAATTACTTGTTAAAACTCCAAATTCGTCAAAATCTCAAGAAGCCCTAATTCCTCATACAAGCAGATATATCATCTTGAAGGTGGTTTAGGCTAGGTTTTTCTTGAGGTAAAAGAAATAAATAAAAAGTAGGAGTGGTAATAGATAGAAGAAAGCAAGATTTAAATTTGATGGAGATTTCGTGAAAAACTCTGTGTAAATGAAGAAATGTGAAGAAGAAAGCTACGAAGAAGATAAAGACAAGAGTATTGTACTTAATCTTTTTCAAAAATCATTTTAAAAAATCTCCAATATCATTTGATTTCTTGTTTCTATTTTCCATACACCAATTTACTCGCCAAGCGGCATTTTCCTATTATAATAATATTAAAATTTTCGAAATTTATTCCTAAAATTCACCAAAAATTTAAAAATCACTAAACACTCGTTCCAATTAAATTTTCGGTACACATAAACCACAATTCTCAATAAAATCACCTTTCACATATTGGTACTGCTATTGCCTGCAACTAAATTCAAAAGGGATTGCCTTTAATTCACGACAATGTAGACAAGAGTGACAAAAATTGTTAATCAAATAAAATAATTAGATCTGAAAATTGATTTCGGGACACCAATGTTATCATACTAAAATGGATCCTTGATATAGAATTCAATTCATCAATAAGCATTCATTGGGGGATATTTTCTCTTAAGTGTAAATGATTAAAAACATGTTCTTATTAATCAACAACCTAGATACGACTGTAGGTTCAATTGAATAATAGCGTTAAGAATCAAGAAACCAATGAACAAGATAACACATGTACGACATGCATTTAATTAAGATGAATATCTTCTTAGAATTTCTGACTCTACCGTAAAGAAGGTAATCCTAATTGCTACTTGTGATTAACAAAATTGAACGTCATATTTCATTAATCTAGCAATTAAATGAATCAATTCCTAGTTGTGCACCCTAGAAATCAATCAGTTCAATTAGAGAAAACAATTAGGAAGACACTCAATATTTATCAACAAAACAAACTTTATTGAAACATCTCACACATACCAGATGATAACAAGGTTTCCCTCAACCAAGAAAAGGAGTTTAGCTACTCATAACGAAAGTAAAAATAAAAGAAATAACAAAACATAAAGTCTCCATCCTGGTCTTTCTTGGAAATCTGAAAAATCCTTAGAGAAATACTACAGAAATTGAAGGACCTAACTTTGGCTCACCAAAAACAAGAAGAAAAATTCTAGAAAAACATGAACACTATCCCTAAGTGGCTGCTAAAAAGAACAAAAGAAGAATACAGAAAAACGTCAAAACTACTCCCAAACTATGCTACTGAAAACGAGAAGAGAAGAATGCAGAAATGTAAAACTACTCTTATGGAAATTTTGCAGAAAAATCTGCAAAAAACTATCCTATACTAAATGCTAACATGAACGGTCAATTTTTTATCTTTTATGTCTTTTTCAATCACTCTTCCCTTCTCTCTTTTGTGATTTTCAGCAGATAACATATCCCCCAATTTCAGGTGGTCGATCCCCTTGATAAGATGGCAATCTGATATTTAAATATTGTGAAAATCTCGATTTTAATTTAAATCTTGAAAATAGATCTATAGATTGATTTCATCCTTACACGTGCTCACGCTTAGTCACTGAATTGCTACCACACTTGGAATTTCATAATTTCTTCATTTCTTTTGCATCTTTTTGATTCAATTCCATCTATAAGGTGTTGAAAATCATCTGAGAACAATTATGAGACAATTCCATTAATTTTGAATAATAATTTCAACACGTTAAGGAGAATTAAATACAAAATAAACACAAATTGATAACTTAACAAATTGCCCCACACCAAACCTTTGCTCTCCCTCTAGAAAAAATGTCAAACCACTACACTCCATCATTTCATCCTTCATAATATTTAGTGCACACAATCTATTAACTTGGGACAGTAAGACTTAAGTTGCAACATATATCGTAATCACTTTTCACCGATACAAATAAACAAAGTCAAAATATGACATCTTTGTTCAAAAGTAAATATGAGACCAAAGTGAATTCTTCTCACAGATTTCGCTCTTATGCTCAAGTGTTTAAGGTCAAAGTATTTCACTTAGATCTCTCTCTAACAGATTGTACTACGATAGGCTTGCAAATTCACCAGTTATCATTCATTCGGATTACTTGAGCTTATAGATCATAAGGACTTTATTGTGGGATGTAATGGGGCTAGGTTCAAAGGTAAGGTAAAAATGAAGAAGTGTTGATCACAAGCATTCACAAAGTATCAAGTAAAAGGAACACTAAAATTAAAATTCTGAAATAACCAGATGACATAAAAGACTACAACTACTGATACTAACTAATGCTACTATGCTTTATTCTCTTTCTTTTTCTTTTCTACTTCTCTATTTTCTTTCTTTCTTTTTCCTTTCTTTTCCCCTTTCCTTTCCTTTCCTTTTTTTCTCTTTTTTTTTTACTTGACTAATGCTAAGAACAAAGGAGAATAGTAAAAACAAGAGAAATTACTAGTAACATAATTTAATAAACATATAAGTAGAAGTACTTATAAAAGTATCTCAGAATAAAATACAGAACAAAAGTCCCAAATTACTCAATGCTTCATTCAACTTATGATAGGGTAAGGCTAATGGGGTTTTTGGGTTTCAATGTAAGGTGTTTGATTGAAAAAAAAAAAGGTAAAAGGCTAAAAAAATGTTTGTAAAGGGAAAGTAATTAGATGGGTCATTTTTAAGCTAAAGGGTTTAAAAATAAGGAAGGCCTTAATCATTTCTGTATCCCATGTAATCAAACAAATTCAATCCGGTTCAGTGCAAGTTCTAAAGGTAACATGAATAGAGGAGCATCACATAATTCAAAGAAATAGAATGACATAAAGATAATGTAATTTAGGCTCGAATTTTGCTCATAGGTTTAACTTAAGAATTCACTTCAATTCCACACATTACTTCATCACTCAAATGTCAAAATTTTGACTAAGTCTATAAGATCAGTTATTGCAATCAATCACCATGATTCACCTTAAAACTCACTTAGCCCAATTTAATTTCATGCATATACTCAATCTGATCCAAACTAATATGATAAAGCTTTATGGTTTAACACACAACACAAGTATGCAAAAATTGAAAAGAATCACACATAAAAAAACTCTAATTCCTTCCCCCACACCTAGAATGGGCATTGTCTTCAATGTCCAAAAATGATAAAAGAACAAAAGAGGGTTGGGAATAGAATTACTCCCTTAAATTGAAGACGCCATATGCAACTTTGAAATGAATGATTGCAGCTTCCTTTTCAAATGCCTACGAACAAAACAAACCAAAGAAAATAAATAAAACAATCAAAGAAAACACTCAAAAGATATGCATAAAAAAAGAAAAAAAACAAAAAAGAAAGGATATGAATGGGGTACCTCCCATCAAGTGCTTATTTAACGTCATAAGCTTGACCCTTGGTATATATATATCATCCATTATTGAATGGATGCTTCAGTCCAATAAGAAGCATACTCAAACTCTGTGACGAGCCTGGAGCAACTTCCCTCGAAGTAGGTTCTTTATTAGCATGATTCCTTGAGGCTTATGAGGAGTGGAACTTCATCGTTTCACCATCACACTCTAATGTCCACTCATCTTTTCAGGCATCGTCCTTCTCACACCAAGATGGTCTCTATAAAAGTAACACCAATGGTTGTGGAGACTCAACATCCTGCTTCTCACATTTGATCTTCAACTCACTTGCCCACAGCTCATTCAACTTACATGTGATTAGTGGCTTTTCTTCTTCTTGTTTCTCTTCTTGTTCTTATTCTTCTTTTTACCTATAAACAACTAGGAAAAGGAAACGAAATTTGGTTAACGATAACATGAACTGCATCGCTTACCTTAAGAGGTTGTACATCCTTCATCTTTTCTCGAACTATAACATCTTCCTCTCGTAACTCCACTTGTTCTTCCTTTATTGCTTTTAGGTTCTTTAAATGATCTCCACTCTCTGAAGGAATGCACAACTCCTCTACATCACTTTCCTGTTAGCTAAGAACTCTTGAAGACACTAAGGCTTCCAGTCTCTCCGTTAAGTGGCTCAATTGATCTTCCAAGGTCTTTAAGCTACTCCTCATTACCTGCTGAAATTGAAAAGTGCTCGTCGCCAAACTCATTATGATCTCCCCAAAAGACATCTTATTAGCTTATAGTCGTGGTGGAGGCGGAGGCTCTGGCTCGAAGTAGGACTACTTTTTATAGTAGCTCAGTGGAGAAGCGTGTGTATCCTACAAAAAGGAACATGTGTAAAAAGAATTAACCTAAAAAAGAGCAAACTTCACATACCTTAGTTTGTTGGTCATCCCTCGATACTTGCGCGACTAAGGGTGTGAAATCCACCACTTGATGGTCAAATTTGGAAGTAGCAACAAATGAGAACTCGTTATCATAATAAGGATAATATGAAAAATCATAATCAAAAGCATACTATTAGTGAGCCATGCTTCTAAAAGATCAAAAAATTAGAAAAAGCTATGAAACTAAAATAAACAGAAGACAAGGTAGCCAAAAGCAACGAAATAGAAAACAAAAACAAAAATAAAACATCACTAAAAAATCGTTAAGAAATTCCTCGGCAATAACGCCAAAATTTGGTACTACTATTGCCTACAACCAAATTAAAAAAGAAATAAACTTTCGTTAATACAAATTAATGTAGTAGTGGAAAGTAGGGATTGTTCCCATGAGGAATTTTTAACGGTAAAGATTAGCAAGTTTAAAACTAAAACAAAGTAAAGGGGGTTGGCTTTAATTCACGGCAACTTAGAAAAGAGTGACTAAAATTGAAAATCAAATAAAATAATTGGGTCTGAAAGTTTAATAAAAAACCTTAGTTTCGGGTCATCAATATTATCACACTAAAATGGATCATTGATATAAAATTCAATTCATCAATGAACATTCATTGGGGGATATTTTCTCTTAAGTTTAAATGATTAAAAACATGTATTCTAAGCATTCTTATTAATAAAAAACTTAGATACGATCGTAGGTTCAACTAAACAATAGCGTTAAGAACCAAGAAACCAATGAACAAGATAACAAATGTACGACATGCATTTAATTAAGATGAATATCTTCTTAGAATTTCCAACTCTAACGTAAAGAAAGTAATCCTAAATTTTACTTGTGATTAGCAAAATTGAACGTCATATTTTATTAATCTAGCAATTAAATGAATCAATTCCTAGTTGTGCAACCCTAGAAATCAATCAATTCAATTAGAAAAAGTAATACGGAAGACACTCAATATTCATCAATAAAACAAACTTTATTGAAACATCTCACACATAACAGATGATAACAAGGTTTCCCTCAACCAAGAAAAGGAGTTTAGCTATTCATAACGAAAGTGAAAATCAAAGAAATAATAAAACATAAAGTCTCCATCCCTGGACTTTCTTGGAAATCCAAAAAATCCCTAGAGAAATAATGTAGAAATTGAAGGACCTAACTATGGGTGACAAAAAAAAAGAAGAAAAAACGCAGAAAAATGCTGAAGAAAAACGTAAACACTATTCCTGAGTGGCTTCTAAAAAGAACAAAAGAAGAATGTAGAAAAAACATCAAAACAACTGCTAAACTATGCTGCTGAAAACCAGAAGAGAAGAATGCAGAAATGTAAAACTATTCCTATGAAAATTCTGCAAAAAAATTTGCAAAAACTTATCCTACACTAAAGGCTAACGTGAACAGTCACGTTTTTTGGGCTTTTATGCCTTTTTCGATCACTCTTCCCTTCTCGCTTTTGTGGTTTTCAGCAAATAATGTATCCCCCAATTTTAGGTGGTTGATCCCCTTGATAAGATGGCAATCTAATCTTTAAAGATTGTGAAAATCTTGAAAACAGATCTGTAGATTGATTTCATCCGTACACATGCCTCGCTTAGTTACTAAATTGCTGTCAAACTTGGAATTTCGGATTTTCTTCATTTCTTTTGCATCTTTTTAATTCAATTTCATCTCTAAGGTATTAAAAATCATCTAAGAATAATTATGAGACAATTCCATTAATTTTGAATAATAATTTCAACACATTAAAGAGAATTAAATACAAAATAAACACAAATTGATAACTTAACACATATATAAGTCAATTATACTTGGAATGTCAATGAATGCATGTACAGTCATTTTAATGTGTGCAAAATTTCAAATTCGCATGAGCATGAAAATGCATTTTTCTTAATCTCTCGTTGATCTCACATGTATCTTACTTTTGGGTTCTAACTATTCATATGGGAATGGGATGATCTGTTTTTCTCACTTATAATATGGCTGTTCGGATAAACTTAGAGAGCTTGTTTTAGGTTTTCTGATAGTTAGGGTTAATTAATGAGCTCTTCTTAATTAACTATGATCTAATGAAAAATTGAAATTAACAGAGCTTATTATTTGTTGACGATCAATAGTCTTAAGAGAGGTGTAAAGACAATAGTTCAATAACTTCTGCAAAATTGTGCTTAGGCCAATATAAAACCAAAGAACCAGATTTCAACTCATTCATTAACTTCATCACTTTGCTACTATTTTATTTGATTTGTTTTTATAGATTTAATATTACTTTGTCTTTTAATTTGCTTCAAACTGAAAACCCCTTGTTTACTTATATAGATAATTTAGGAAAGTAATTGCAATTAATCTTTATAGAATCGACCTAGACTTACTGCTAACTATATTTTAGTATAGTTATTTTGGTTGTGTGACGACACTCAACCATAAACAAAAGTGCTAAATAGATGTTTAGAAACATGTTAAGGTGTATATATGGAGAAACTCCATAAGAGTAGTGTAAGTGGCTTCCTCTAGCTGAATGGTAGTAAAATACTACCTTTCACTCTCCCTCCCTGATTAATCCTTATAACGTTATGTACAACCAACCACCACCATTGCACCTATGCTATATTGTAACGTCTCATTACCTACTTGGAGGATAATATAGGAAATATGAGAGAGTACTGAGAGAATAGAAATGCATCTCATGTTCATGCATTATATGATATACACATACACGTGAACATCGAATTTTTGCACATGAAAATAATTGTACATGCATTCATTGATAATTCCGGGTATAATTAAATTGTGATGTGATACCACTGAGAATTGTGAATTGTTGTATTGAAAATTTAATTGGTTTCTGTATTTGTTAATTTTGAATTTTGGTAAATTTTAGGAATAATTTTCGAAATTATTGATTATTATTGGACTAAGAAAATTGCCATTTGGTAAGTAAATTGATGAATGGAAAAAAATTATAAATGAGAGTAATGATATTGAAGATATTTTAGAGATGACTTTAGAATTATGAGATAGTGATATTGAAAAACATTTAGATACAATTTGGAGTAAAATTAGAGAAGATTGAACTAGTTCAATAAGAAACTAATTAAAGCCTTAGAAGGTAGATAAGTGACAAGTGTCACTTGTCTAGTTTAAGTTTTACTATACAATTACTTTGAAAGATCAATTACTGTATTCTTGTCTTCGCCTTATGCGTAGCTTTCTTCTTCAAGTTTCTTCATTTACACAAAGTTTTTCATCAAATCTTCACCAAAGAAAAACCTTGTTTTCATCTATCCATTTGTTACTTCCAACTTCGGTTTTCTTTCATTTTCCTAAAGAAAAATTGAAACTTCCCAACCCCTATAATAGTGTACGTGAGTTGCATGAAAATTAGGGATTCTTGATATTTGTAGATTTTGGAGTTTTATTAAGTAAGTATCTTATGAATCCTTTAGAGTTGTTGGTTTATGAAGCAAAAATGGTAATTTAGTTATCATTAAATGATCGTGTCAATATGGACATTTTTCATAAATACCATGGGTATAGGATGAATATATTGATATTTTTGCTTGTTGGTTTTGATGATCAAAATGTTATAAGATAGTGTAGAAATGACTTTTGGAGTTGAAAGAGCAACAAAAATGCATAAGTGATTAGTGCAGAAATTTATGAAAGTTGATATTCATATATGCTCTGTTTTCTTTTCTTACGATTGTTCATATGAGTTTTTGGGTGTTTTTAGAAATGAATAAACATAGATTTAGATTTAAGGAAAACATAGAGTGAGATGGTGTCGTGCTTTAAGTAGGATTAAAATAAAAAGTTAAGATGAAATGAAAGTAGTTGGAGGAAGAGAATGAGGAGAATGTAGAAAAATGACGATGAAGAAATACAAAAAATGATGATATGCGAGAATGAGGTTCGGTTTTGATGGTTGAGTTTAATATGGAATTTGGAGTTGTTTGTGGATGATTTGAGTTAAATGCAAATCGAAATGGGGTTAAGTTAGAGATGTTGGTTTGAGTGAAAGAAAAGAAGAAAAATAGAAGAAGAGAAAACAGTAGCTTCAAAATAAGGAGAAGTACGATCGTGATTTTCCTTTTACATCAAGAGACTCACGATTATGCTCATGCATGATCATGACATTGAGTGGAAACTCAGGATCGTACTGGAGCACGATCGCGACACTGAGTAAAACTCGCGATCGTGCTCATACATGATCACAACTTCTTGGGTTGGAAAAAATTTCTAACATCCTTCAGTATTTTGGTTATATATCATTCTCCTGACCTCCAAATGACATGTTACTTGAACCATTGGACTCGTAACACACTAATCTACATATCCACCAAAACTCTTAGCCATATGAAATCATTTTGGAGAGATTGAGTGAAAAATGTGTGATTGTTCTGATTTGGTGTACAAGGTCGTGCATTGAGGTTGCACGACTGTTACTTAATTTTAGAAGGGTTATTAAATTTAAGATGAAAATGTTGATTGTGCTGGAATATGATAACCATAAAGATTTCATTGAGCAAGCTTTAGTATTTTAACAATATCTTGTCCTGTAGTCATCCAAATGAGATGATTTTTTATTTGAGTAATTTTAATTCAGTCTCTAGGACTTTCAATTTCTGGATGGAAGTTGAGTATAGTGTACTATTTCAGAATGAGAACAGTTCGAAAATATTTGGAGTATAAATTTGGAGTATAACTTTCAGATCACTGAACCAAACTAAATGATTTTGGTGTCTTTAGAAACTTAAGAGATTGGAGAGAAATCTTCTAGAAGACAGTATTGCCAAATTACTTCATTTGCATTGTCTAAATGATCAAGAACAGTAGACCTGAAAGTCAATTTTTTTAAAAAATCTAAAATGATTCATTGGGTTATGAAACTAGATTCAAGGTGTTTATTGAGGTCGAAACCTTACATGCAAATGATACTTAAGTGAGTTTTGATATTGGATTGATTTTTGTGATGAGAATAATGGAAAATACCCAAGATTGTCATGAACATGCATTGTGTATACTTCATTTACATACATGTGCATTATTAAACACTTAAAATTGTGCAAATTGTGATATATACGTGTTGCTTGGTATGGAGGAGCATCTGGAATGTCAACATCTAGACATTGCCGAAACTTCCAGGCAGTAGCTTCGGGAAAAACTTGTGAGTAACCTAGATGGTTTCTTTCGATTAACTATTTGCTTAAAAATATGTTTTGAATGATAAGAAGAATGTGATTGATTATGTTTATGTTGTACAATGTAGGTTTGATATTTGATTTATTAATGTGATATTGAAGTGCTACTTGCATGTGAATGTGACGGAATATATGTTACTCAATAATGATGCTAAATGTTGGACCTTAGGTCTGATGGAAAATGTCATTTTACTGTGAATGTGAAATCATGTGACCAATTGAGCGTATGATATGTGAAATATTCCTATACATGAATGCATGTAAGATAAAGGAAGTTGTGACCGAAGTCACTAGGATAAAGACCTTAAAGCTCAGAGTTTGATTAGAGCCTCAGGTTCGGTTGTGAATGTACCCGGTATCCACTAAAGGATATGGGACAATTTAACCCAACTTGGTATCCAGTAAGGGATGAGCTAGTAAAAAGAAACTCGGTCACAATGGCAATAATAAATGAAAGAGAGTCTCACGTGCATTACATTTATACTTGATGTGTGAACTTTACCTGATTGTAATGATTATGCTGATTGTTTCTAAAAGTGAAATCTGATATTTTATAAATATGCAAATGTAACAGCTCAGACCACCCACTCGTAGATATTGTCTACTTTGCTTGTAGGCCTTTTTTGGGCACTACTCCTATAGGACTTCCTAGGAGGTCACCAATCCTGGTACTGCTCTTGCCCTGGCACATTTAACTTTGGAGTTCTAATGGGATTTGGTGCGTTGGGGCATGGAAAAAGCATTTACGACAGAGAGATTGTCATAGCTTTGTAAGGCATGCTTCGTTCTCCTCTCTAACTAATACGGGATAACGAGTATCCACCCCCTGAGGAGGCCCGGCATCCTTTCCGGCACACCATCCTAGTACTGGCTTTGATACCAATTATTACAGCCTAGACCACCTACTCACAAATATTGTCTGCTTTGCATGTAGGCCTCGTTTGGACACTACTCCCACTCGCGGTTTTGTTTTTCTAGCGTGTAGGCCTCATTTGGACACTACTCCTGCAAGATTTTCTAGGAGGTTACCCATCCTGGTGCTACTCTTGCCATATTTAACTTCGAAGTTCTGACGGGATCCGGTGTATTGGGATATGGAAAATGTATCTACCAGGGAGAGGATGCCACAGCTTTAAAAGGCATGTTTCATTCTCCACTCCGATCGATAGGGGATAACGAGTAAAATTTAATACCCTATTCCCATTTGATATATGCACATGTGTCCATCAGATACACGTGTACATACCTGACAGAAATGACATGTTAACTATCTCACCTTCACTGTACATAGTATGGCATCATAAACTAAACCATCAATCACACAATTGCTAAAAATCCAAAATGTTATCATATTACATCAAAACCATAATTTACACTGTTTCATATAACACAATATCATCCATGTTTATACAACATTATCCTATGAACATAAACAACTCAATACACACTGAATACTATAAACTCGAAAGAAACAACTATGTCCTCAATTCCAGCTAACCGACCTTTGAGCCAAATCTGATTGTAATAGTTGCACAAAATATGCTTCTACAGAGTCTTAGAAGCTAGGTTGTCTCACTCTCAAACCTAAAAAGTAACGGTGCAATTTTGATGAGTTTTACGATTCATACAGTTCGAATCCACTTGATAAGTATCAAATACTATCACAAAAAATCATTTCTCAATTAAACAGTTCAATTATATAATGACATTCACTTAGCTTTACAAACCATTTAATGAATTCAAATTATATGTGAATGCGATATGTATGAGACTCACATTCATTTTTATATTATTGTGACTATGTGCTTTTACAGTGTCCTGAATTATCAGGTTCAATCAGTCAGTTAGTGACTCATTGATCGCAGTGAGTCATAGGCTCGAAGCACATATGTGGGAGCTTAAAGCTCTTATCAGTAGCAGTATTAGTAGCAATATCATTCACAACTCCTTTACATTACATAAATTGGAATGAAGTGCATGCGACAATTCAGTCATCAAATTCAATCACTTTCATTTGCATGAAATATAACAGTATATCAGTCACAATATCAATTACAGTAATAGTCACAGTAGCAGTAGTCATCGGACTAGGTTCGGCATTCAACTTTTCAGTTGAGAACCAGAAAATCATTTAGGCAGATGCATTCACATTCAATCAGCACTTCCAATATCATTCTCATGCATCAAAATGCCTTGGACATATATTGTCTAGAATCCAGTACACATTCTGCACAATTAATTACAATTCAATAAGATAGCAATACAGTTCAATAATGTACAAAACAATAAGGTGAGACCATTTTAGGTTACTCACGGTATGCTTTAAACAACTATTGCCTTGAAGTCCTAGAAATGTCTGAATGATGTCGCTCAATACGCTCCTTTATACATGCAATACATACATATATCATTATATTGCACAATTATATATTCATTAATACACATTCATATATACTGAATATGTACAATGCATTTTCATGATAATTTTGGGTTTCTTATTATTAATCATGTCACAATAATCATTCAGATATCCACATTCAATTAATTAAGTCATATTTGTTTAAAGGTACACTTTTGAGTCCATTTTTCACAATTAATTTCATCAAGAAAGTTAAGGTATTTGGTAACACTTCCTTCTAAAAAATTATTCTCCTATCTCTTAAGTCTCTACTGATACCAAGATAAATCAATTTAGTTCATTATTCTATGAGTTATGCTTAAAACACCACAGACTGTGTTCATTTGACATTTTGGCTAATGTATGATCATACGTTCAAGTTGTATAACCCATATCTCTCAATTACAATATCCAAAAATTAAAAACTTTATACCAATCAAAACCTCAGAGAATAAGCTATAACCTTTGTGAGACATCTTAGCCTAATTTAGCTTATATCAATAAAGTTTATTCAATAACAATAGGAAATGATTTCTGTCCCTGGGAGTGCTATTGCCTAAGACAAGACTTACTCTCAAACTAAATTTCAAGACCCTTAAGGATAGAATTCAAATTCAATTTCTTCTTAACATTTGTATCCAAATGTATCTAGTTCAATTTAAATCAAGAATAATTCCATTTGGATACCTACAGACCAAAATATAGCCAAAATACTGAAGCATGTTTAGTAAAAACATTCTAGTTATCAAATTCCAGCACACCTCAACATTTTCATCCTAGCAACCCCTTGATCATTATCACAAGGAAAATGGTGTACTTCAGTAACACTTTCTTCTAGAAAATTGTTCCACTATGTTTTGAGTTTCTAATAACACCAAAATCACACAATTTGATTAAGTATACCGAAAGTTATTTTCAAAATAGTTCAGACAATTTTAAAACTATAACAGAACTCCTAACTCTACTTACAGCTAGATTTTGAAATGTTTAAAGATAGAATTAACATTCGACTTCTTCAAGAAAGTTGTAGACATATGTATTTAGTTTAATCTAAATCAAGAATTAACTCATTTAGAAATCCACAGATCATGTTATAATCAGAATACAAAAAAATGTTCATTAAAGGTTTTCCAGTTCATAATATTCCAGCACACTTCCTCGTCAACATCTTATACATTCTTTCCTAATTCAATCATCATAATCACATGCTTTAAAGATCAAATTTCTACTTACTTGTTAAGATCAAATTATACTTCAAAAATTCAAGCTAATCTAGCCCTCCAAGCTTGCAAAATTGTCACAAAGTGAAGGTAAAAACAAGTTGATTTTCGGCTAGGACAAAGAACAACAAAAATTTGGTTCTTTGGCAAGGTTGAAACCAAAATATAGAGATGTGTGTTAGCAGAAACTTTCAGTGGGGAAAGGAGAAGAAGATTGTGGATTTTTCCAGCAGCAACTTAGCTTAATTCAACTAGCTACAAGGTGTCTCCAAACTATCTTCACATGTGTCATTTGGCATGTAAGCCATTTATCTCCTTCTTAAGCTGCCACATGTCTCCTAATTACTAGTTCATTTGTCATTCGCTCATGTTGTCATTTTTCAACTATTTAAGTAGTCCACGTGTCACAAAATAATTGGTCCATATTTCTCGAAAAAATATTCCAAATATCCAAAATACCCAAATTTTTAGAAACTTCCTAAAATTCACCAAAAATTACAAAATAATACTAATAGTCTCCAAATAAATTTTCAGCTCAAAAAGTTCACATTTCATATTTTAATTTCATTTTTTAATAATCAATTATACCCGAAAAATGTTAATGAATGCATGTACAAATAATTGTAATGTGCAAGATCAATAGTGTCATGTATGTGTATATCACATTATGCATAATCATGAATTATACTTCCTAATTTCTCATTAATCTCTAATAATCACCATTCTAATCTTAATTCAGATATCAGGATGTTGCAATTCTCCCCTCCTAAAAAAAATTTCATCCTCACAATTCTTACCTGATAATTCAAATAGGTAGGGATATTGTCATCTCATATGATCCTCAGTTTCTCATGTTGCTTCCTTAGTCGAGTGATTTCTCCAACAAACTTTTATCAATGGAATCACTCTGTTCTTAACTGCTTTGTCTTATAACCCACTATCTTGATCGGCTCCTCAATATAACTTAAATTACTATTAATCTCAATATCTTGAGCCAGTAATACATGAGTAAGATCAGATCTATATCTTCTTAACATACTTACATGGAGCACATTTTGTGGTTGAGACATCTCGTTAGGCAAAGCTAATTTACATGCTAAAGGTCCAATCCTCTCAAGAATTTCATAAGGACCAATGTTTCTTGAGCTCAACTTGCCCTTTCTATCAAATCTCAGTACACCACGCTAAGGCGACACTTTCATAAACACCCTGTCTCCAACATTGTATTATGCATCCTTTCTATGCTGATCCACATAGCTTTTCTGTCTATCCTGAAACGTTTTTATTCAACTCCTGATCAATTACACCTTCTCTACAGTGTCCTGTATCAGTTCTGTACCTTCAATCATTCTCAAACCTTCCTCATCCTCGTATGGAGGCTACCAGCATTTTTTGTCATACGATGCCTCATATGGTGCCATCCCAATGCTGCTATGATAATGATTGTTATAAGCAAACTCAATCAATGCTATGTACTGATCCCAAGCTCCCTAAAATTCTAGAACACCAGCTTTGAGCATATCCTTAATAGTCTTGATAGTTCTCTTACTCTGTCCATCTATCTGAGGTTGGAATGTAGTACTAAAATTCAACTTTGCGCCCATAGCTGATTGTAAGCTCTTTCAGAATCTTGAAGTAAATCTAGGATCCCTATCTGATATAATAGACACTGGAATCTCATGCAGTCTCACAATCTCAGTCATATATCTTCGAGCTAACTGGTCTAATGTATTGTTCTCCCGTATTAGTATGAAATGGACTAACTTAGTTAATCGGTCCACCATAACCCATATTACATCATTCTGCCTCAGATTCTTAGGCAATCCCATTATAAAATCCATAGTGATTCAATCTCATTTCCTCTCCGGAATAGGTAACGAATGCAGTTTTCCAACTGGAGCCTGATGCTTAGTCTTAACCTGCTGGCATGTTATACAATTAGAAACAAACTTTGCTACTTGCTTTTCATTCCAGGCCACTAAAAATGTTATTTCAATGTGTTATACATCTTAGTAGTACCAGGATGTATAGCATAAGCGGCCATATGAGCTTCTTTTAAAATTTCCTTCCTCATATCATCAACATTAGGCACACATAGTCTCTACTTTAGCCATAATGTATCGTCCCTAAATTCAAACTCAGAATCTATATTCTTCTAAACTTTCTCAATCAATTTCACCATTTTAGGATCTTTACTCTATACTCTTCTGATCCGATGTTACAACATTGGCCTCAGTTTCAATGTATCTATCAATGCTTCATTATACTCTGGATTTAACTCTACATTCAAAGCTCTCAACTTAATTAGTCTTGGTAACCTTAATAATTGAATCTGAGCTACACTGGTATTCAACTTTCTGCTCAAAGCATCAGCCACTACATTAGCCTTCCCTGGATGATATTCAATTATGCAGTCATAATCTTTCAGTAACTTTACCCATCTTCTCTATCTCATATTTAGCTCTTTCTGGCATAACAGATACTTCAAACTCTTATGGTTAGTGTATATATGAAATGTCTCGCCATATAAGTAATGTCTCCAAATATTTAGAGCAAAGACTACTGCTGCAAGCTCTAAATCATGTACCGGGTAAGTCATCTCATGAGACCTTAATTGTCTCAATGCATAAGCTATCACATTATTGTGCTACATCAATACACATCCCAGTCCCTGATGCGACGCATCACTGTAGACCACATCTCCACCAAATCCTGATGGAATAGTCAACATTGGGTGTAGTCAATTGATGTTTTAACTCTTCAAAACTTCTCTAGCACTCGTCGTTCCATCTAAATGCCACATTTTTCCTCAAAAGTTTAGTCAGAGGGGCTGAGATTAAAGAAAACCCCTCGATAAATCTCCGGTAATAACCAGCTAATCTGAGGAAACTCTAGATCTCTGATATATTCTTTAGTGTCTCCCATCTCATTACTACTTCAATTTTCACTGGCTCCACTTGAATACCATGCCCCATTACTATATAACCTAGAAATACCACCTAATTTAGCCAAAATTCACATTTACTGAATTTGGCATACAATTATTTTTCTCTCATAGTCTACAAAATTATTCTCAGATGCTCAGTATATTCCTCATTGCTTCTTAAATACACCGAAATATACCAAAATGTCATCAATGAACACAATTACAAACCGGTCCAGGTAGGGTTGAAACACCTTATTCATCAATGCCACAAATGCAGCTAGGGCATTAGTTAACCTAAATGGAATTACTAAGAACTCAAAATGTCTATACCTGCATTTGAAAGCACTTTTTGGTGCATTAGCCTCTGCTATCTTTAACTGATAATACCTAGATCTCAAATTAAGTTTAGTTAATAATTGATCTCCTTGCAATTAATCAAACAAGTCATCGATTCTAGGCAACAGGTATTTATTCTTCACTGTAACCTAGTTAAGTTACCTGTAATCACTGCACAACCTTAGAGTACCATCCTTCTTCTTCATAAACAGCACTGGAGTGCCCCAAGATGAAACACTAGGCCTAATGAACCTCTTCTCGAGCAACTCCTGTAACTAAACTTTCAACTCTTTTAGTTCCACAAGTGTCGTCCTATATGGAGGAAGGGATATAGGAGCAGTACTTAGAACTAAGTCAATTATGAACTCTGTTTCCTGATCTGGAGGCAAACTACTTAATTCAGTGGGAAACATGTCCAAGAATTCCTTCACCATAGGATAGGCCTCACATCCACCATACATTAACTTTAAAGAACTAATAAATGAAATCAATCTGGTTAGCATTGCCTGGCTAATGCTTCTAAATACTGTTCTCGGTTGATCAGGAGCCTCTAAAATCACTTCCTTTGTATAGCAATTCATGATGGCCCTATGAGCAGTGAGTCAATCCATGCCTAAGATAACATTTATCTCCTTCAACTATAAAATAATGAAATCAGTTTCCTACTCTTCCTGATCAATTTGAATCAGACACTTCATACAGACCTCCCCAATCATTTTAGTACTACCAATCGATGTACTCACCTCTAATCCATATCTCAGAAACTCTCTATCACAATGCAATCTAGATGCTATTTATGGTGTGATAAATGAATGCGTAGATACAAGATCTAGCAATGCATAAACCTAAAAAGTAAATAATGATACCATACCTACAATGACATCTGAAGAATCCTAAGCCTCCTGTCTCATCATGGCATAAACTTTGGCTTGAGACTGCGGCTGATTACTCCGCACCTCAGTTCTCCTAGTAACACTTCCAGAACTCATTTTGCCTTTATCACGACCTCTCTATCCAGTCCCACTAGCTCGGATCTACTGAATAGTAGGTTATGTTACTCTACTCCCTGTCCTACTAGACTATACTCTAGACATCAATGTACAATCTCTGATCTGATGATCATGTAACCCACATCAAAGGCAGGCTCTCGTCAATCTCTAACATACACCACTATGCTTATAATATTGATAAGCTAGAAACTGACCCAATGTTGCACCTTTACTATTCCCAGTCTGAGTGAAACTGCCACTCTGTCTGAATCCTGACTGTCTAAATCTAGTTGGTGGTCTGAATGCTTGGGTCTGACGTTTGCTGAACCTTTTGCTAAAACCACCTTGAGACTCATTAGGCCTCTTCTGACCAATTTGTGATCTCTTCTCAGACTGACTATCCCTCCACAATTTCTCCATTTGGATTGAGGCTGCTTTGAGCTCAGTGAAATTGCTCAAATTAGTAAGAGCTAGCCTTGTCTAAATTTTCATGATCAAGCCATCTTCAAATCTTCTACATTTATCTACATCAGTTGGAATTAAGACAGAAGCATACCTCATCAACTCATTAAATTTGATTTCATAATCTACTACAAACATTCTACCTTGTTTCAGATCTATGAACTCCTTCATCTTCCTATCCATATATATCTAGGGCATATAATTTTCTCTAAAAGCCCTCAAAAAATCTTCCCAAGTTAAAGTGTAAGGCTTGGTGGCACTACCGAGAACAGTCCTCCACCATTGATAAGCCAGGCCTTATAGAAAAGAAATGGCATAGTCAAACCTCTTGTCTGACTCACAGTCCATCTGATCAAATACTCGTTCTATCCGCTCTAACCATTCCTCAGCTTCTACAGGATCTGTACTACCATAGAAATCTACAGCTCCCTACTTTCACAGTTTGTTGTACCTCCTTTCCCTTCTCTCAAAAATTCTTGGAGGCACTCGCTTAGGTCGAGGTACTGACAACTCCCAACTAACTCCTTCCAATCTCAGGTCAACTAAGTGTTCCATTAGATTACCTAAGTTGGATAACCTATAATACACAATAACTTCAATTACCATCCGACATTTCCATAACATTTAAAACTTAATATCGCCACGTATCCCTATGGATGCCAAACTATGCTCTGATATAAAAAATGTAACACCCTATCTCATCTGACATATGCACGTGCGTCCATCAGATACACGTGAAAATGCCTGACAAAAATGACATGTTAACTATCTCACTTTCATTGTACATAACATGGCATCATAAACTAAACCACCAATCACACAATTACTAAAAATTCAAAATGTTATCATCTTACATCAAAACCATAATTTACATTGTTTCATATAATACAATATCATCCATGTTTATAAAACATTGTCCTATGAACATAAACCACTCAATACACATCGAATACTATAAACTTGAAAAAAACAACCATGTCCTCAATTCCAACTGACCGACCTTTGAGCCAAATCTGATTATAATAGTTGCACAAAATATGATTGTACGGAGTCTTAAAAGCTAGGTTGTCTCACTCTCGAACCTGAAAAGCAACAGTGTAATTTTAAAGAGTTTTATGAACTCAACAGACTAACCATCCTCGATGGTTCACTCGTATCATAAAACAAGATCAGTTATATTATGTAATTATACAATTCAAATCCACTTGACAAGTATCAAATACTATCACAGAAAAATCATTTCTTAGTTAAACAGTTCAATCATATAAGGACATACACAGAGCTTTGCAAACCATTCAATGAATTCAAATTATATGCGAATGCGATATGTATGAGACTCACATTCATTTTTAGATTATTGTGATTGTGTGCTTTTACAGTATCCCAAATTATTAGGCTCACTCAATCAGTCTGTGACTCATTGACCATAGTGAGTCATAGGCTCGAACCACATATGTGGGAGCATAAAGCACTTATCAGTAACGGTATTAGTAGCAACATCAATCATAACTCCTTTATATTACATGTATTGGAATGAAGTGCATGCCACAATTTAGTCATCAAATTCAATCACTTTCATTTGTATGCAATATAATAGTATATCAGTCACAGTATTAATTATAATAACAGTCACAGTAGCAGTAGTCATTGGACTAAGTCCGGCATTCAACTTTTTAGTTGAGAACCAGAAAATCATTTAGGCAGACACATTCACATTCAATCAACACTTCCAATATCATTCTCATCCACCAAAATGCCTTAGATAAATATTGTCTGAAATCCAGTACAAAATCCATACAATTTAATACAATTTAATAAGATAGCAATACAGTTCAATAATGTACAAAGCAATAAGTTGAGACCATCTTAGGTTACTCACAGTATGTTCCAAACAACTATTGCCTTGAAGTCCCAGCAATGTCTGGATGCTGTCACCCAATACGCTCCTTTATACATACAATACGTACACATATCACAATATTGCACAATTATGTATTCATTAATGCACATTCATATATGTTGAATATGTACAATGCATGTTCATGACAATTCCGAGTTTCTTATCATTAATCTTGTCACAATAATCATTCAGATATCCATATTCAATTTATTAACTCAGATTTGTTTAAAGGTACACTTTCGAGTCCATTTTGCACAATTAATTTCATCCAAAAAGTGAGGGAATTTGGTAATACTTCGTTCTAACAAATTATTCTTATATTTCTTAAGTCTCTATTTATACCAAGAGTATTCAATTTGGTTCATTATTCTATGAGTTATGCTCAAACTACCACAGACTATGTACATTTGAAATTTTGGCTAATGCATGATCATACATTCAAGTTGTAAAACCCATATCTCCCAATTACAATATATATAAATTACAAAATTTATACCAATCAAAACCTAAGAGAATAAGCTATAACATTTATGAAGACATCTTAGCTTGATTCGGCTTATATAAATATAGTTTATTCAATAACAACAGGACATGATTTCTATCCCTGGTAATGCTACTGCCTAAGACAAGACTTACTTTCAAGCTAAATTTCAAGACCCTTAAAAAAAGAATTCAAGTTCAATTTCTCTTAACTTTTGTATCAAAATGTCTCTAGTTCAATTTAAATTAAGAATAATTTCATTTGGAAAAATACAAATCAAAATATAGCCAAAATACCGATGCATGTTCAGTAAAAACATTCCAGTTACCAAATTCCAGCACACTTCAGCATTTTCATCCTAGCACCCCCCTTTCGACATAGCTTTGTATGATCATTATGACAAAGAAAATGGTGTATTTCAGTAACACTTTCTTCTAGACAATTGTTCCATTATGTTGCCAGTTTCTAATAACACCAAAATCATATAATTTGATTCAGTATACTAAAAGTTATACCTAAAATAGTTCAGACTATTTTTAAACTATAATAGAACTCCTAACTCTACTTCCAGCAAGATTTTGAAATGCTTAGAGATAGAATTAACATTCTACTTCTACAGGAAAGTTGTATACATATGTATCTAGTTTAATATGAATGAAGAATCAACTCATCTAGAAATTCACAGATCATGTTATAATTAGAATACCGAAACATGTTCAATGAAGGTTTTCCAGTTCATAATTAATATTCCAGCACACTTCCTCATCAACATCTTATACAATCTTTCCTAATTCAATCATTATAATCACATGCCTTAAAGATTAGATTTCTACTTACTTGTTAAGCTCAAATTCTACTTCAAAACTTCAAGCTAATCTAGCCCTCCAAACTTGCAAGATTGTCACAAAGTGAAGGTAAAAATAAGTTGATTTTCGACAAGGACAAAGAACAACAAAAATTTGGTTCTTTGACTATCTTGTAAAGGTTAAAAATATGAAGTTGATGTAGTCATTTCGCAAGGTTGAAACCAAATTACAAAGATGTGTGTTAGCAACAACTTTTGGTGGAGAAAGGAGAAGTAGATGATGGATTTTTCCAGTAGCAACTTAGCTTAATTCAACTAGGTGCAAGTTGTCTCCAAACTATCTTCACATATGTCAATTGGCATGTAAGCCATTTATCTCCTCCTTAAGCTGCCACATGTCTCCTAATTACTAGTTCATTTGTCATTCACTCATGTTGCCATTTGTCAACTAATTAAGCAATCCACGTGTCACAAAATAATTTTTCCTTATTTATACTTTTTTTAATCCAAAAAATACTCCAAATTTCCAACATGCCTTAAATTTTCAAAATTTTCCTAAAATTCCTCAAAATTTTTGAAATAATACTAATAGTCTCCAAATAAATTTTTAGCTCAAAAGGTTTATAATTCACATTTTAATTTCATTTTTTAAAAATCAATTATACCTGAAAAATGTCAATGAATGCTTGTACAAATAATTGTAATGTGCAAGATCAAATGGGTCGTGTTTGTGTATATCACATTATGCATAAGCATGAATTATACTTCCTAATTTCTCATTAATGTCTAATAATCACCATTCTATTCTTAATTTAGATAACAGGATGTTACAACAAAACTCACCAAAATTACAATGTTGACTTTTCAGGACCGAGAGACGACTTTAGCTACTGAGGGATGCTACAAACAGTGTAGACTTGTACTTTTGGGAAGGAGAAGAAATGGTTCAAAGGTCGGTCAGTTGGGTTTGGACATATTAGATAGATTTTATGTATTTCCTCTTTCATGTAACACTTTTTATATTAGGTTATGATGTTGTATTAGTATAAATGTTGAAAGATACATTGTAGATATTCGGTTTTTATGAAATGGAATGAGAAAATTTTGGTTTTAGAATATTGTCACTTTCTTGATGATGTTCATAAGAGAATAAAGATAGATGATGCCATGTTAAGTGAATGTTGTGATTAAACGTAGCGTGTCATTATCATAGGTTATATACTGGAATATCCTCAGGGTGTCCCAGTATGTACCTTAGGGTATGGGGGCGTTACATTTGGTGGTATCAGAGCATGGTTTGACATCTATAGGGATATATAGAAATTTTAAACATGAAATATCGTAAGAAATACGGATAATGATTGAAGTTATTGTTTGTTAAGTTCATCCGTCATAGGTCATCAAGTGGGGTAACCAGATGACCTAGGAGTCCTCGGTACCTCAACTAGAGGATATGCCTCCTAAAGTTCCCAAGAGAAGGAAGAGGAGGTATGATAGGCTGCGGAAGAAGGGGGTTGTGGATTTCTTTTACAGCACAGACCCTACTAAAGCTGAAGGATGGTTAGAAAGGATGGATAGAGTTTTTGATTAGATGGAATGTGAGCCGGACAAGAGTTTCGACTATGTAGTGTCCTTACTGTAGCGCCCAGCTTATTAGTGGTGGAAGACTGTCCTAGGCAGTACCACCGGGCCTTGCCACCTGAAGTGGGAAGACTTCTTGAGGGTCTTCAAAGAGAACTACATGCCTAAGATCTACTTAGACTGGAAGATGAATGAGTTCCAGGATCTAAAGTAGGGTAGGATGTCAGTGGCGGAGTATGAGATCAGGTTCAATAAGTTGATGGGATATGCTACTGCTTTGATTCCTACTGAAGAAGATAAGTGTAGGAGATTCAAAGATGGGATGAACATGGAGATCAAAACAAGACTAGCGATCTCCAACTTAAACAGCTTTACAAAGTTAAGAGCTGCTTCGATCATAATTGAGTAGCTACTGAGAGAGGGGCAAGTAGAGATTAGGAAAGGGTCCATAATGAAGAGGTACAGTAAGAGTCAAAGTGGTTTTGGCAGAAGATTCAGTAAGCGCTAGAATAGAGCTTTCAGACTATCAGCTAAATTAAGGCAGTCAAGATTCAGGCAGAGGGGTGGTTTTGTACAGTCCAGCAATGAAAGAGGTACAGTGCAGAGTCAGTTCCCCCGTGTGAGCATTATGGGAAGAAATACGGTAGTGAGTGTTGCACTTTGTCAGGAGTTTGTTTTTGATGTGGCTCTTTGGAGCACAGAATCAAAGATTGTCCTATTATTGCTAGAGCCCATTCTGGTGTGAGTGGGAAATCTGTGAGTGACATTTCTGTCTGGCAAAGTAGAGGTTATAGGTTCGGATAGAGAGGCCAAGGTAGAGGCAGAGTGAGCTCTGGGAGCCCTTCTAAGAGGACTGACATGCAGAGAAGCCGATCGCAGTCCTAGGCCCGAGTCTATGCTATGACCAGCAGGAGGCTCAGGACTCTCTGGATGTTGTTGCAGGTGTGCTCCTGATTTATGATTATGAAGTATTTGAATTGATAGATCTAGGATGTACACATTCCATTATTACACTGCATCCAGCATCTAAGCTACATTGTAATTGGACTAGAGATGAGTACACCGTTAGGTAGTACTACAGTTATAGGAGAGGTCTGCAAGGGGTGCTTGATTCGAATTGATCAAGTAGAGTTGGAGACATACTTGATCATATTACAGCTTAGAGAGATAGATATTATTCTTAGCATAGATTGGCTCACTGCTCATAGGGCTACCATAAACTATTATAGTAAGGAGGTAGTACTAAAATCTCCTGGTCAGCAGAAAGTGGTCTTCAGAGGAATTAGTCAAGTAATGCCAGCTAGGCTAATATCGTTTATGATTGCATTGAGGTTGATGCAAGGAGGATGTGAGGCTTATCTAGCCCATGTCATTGATACTAGAGATGAGCAAAATGTGCAGGACATTCCCGTGATTAGGGAATTCCTGGATGTGTTTCCTACCGAATTACCTAGCTTACTTCCAGATCAAAAAACAGAGTTCACAATTGATCTAGTTCTAGGTACTGCTCCTATATCTATTCCTCCATATAGGATGGCACTTGTAGAACTGAAGGAGGTGAAGGCTTAGCTACAGGAATTACTGGAAAAGGGTTTTATTAGACCCAGTGGATCACCTTGAGGAGCTTCAATGTTGTTTGTAAAGAAGAAAGATGGGACTTTGAGGTTAAGCATCAAATATAGGCAACTAAATCGGGTGACAGCGAAGAACAAGTACCCGTTACCTAGAATTGATGATTTGCTTGATCATTTGTAGGGGGATCAGGTATTCACTAAGCTGGATTTAAAATCAGGTTACTATCAGTTGAAGATAGCAGAGGCTGATGTACCTAAAAGTGCATTAAGGAGCAGGTATGGGCACTTCGAGTTCTTAGTTATGCTGTTTGGGTTAACTAATGCCCCGGTAGCATTTATGACCTTAATGAATAAGGTGTTTCAGCCCTACCTAGACCGCTTTGTGATAATATTTATTGATGATATTTTGGTGTATTTAAAGAACAGAGAAGAGCATGCCAGACATTTGAGGATAATATTGCAAATCATGACAGAGAAACAGTTGTATACCAAATTTAGTAAGTGTGAATTTTGCCTGGATCAAGTAGTGTTTTTGGGGCATTTAGTGACTGGACAAGGCATACAAGTGGATCTAAGGAAGATAAAGGTAGTGATGAATTGGGAAGCTCTGAGGAATGTGTCTGAAGTTCGAAGCTTCCTAAGATTGGCCAGATATTACTAGAGGTTTGTCGAGGGGTTTTCTTTGATCTTAGCTCCTCTAACAAAAATTCTGAGGAAGAATGTAGTGCTCAGATGGAATGAGGAATGTCAGAAGAGCTTTGAGGAGCTGAAGCATCGGTTGACTACAGCACCGGTGTTCATTATTCCATCAAGGACCTGAGCATATGTAGTATATAGTGATGCTTTGTATCAAGGATTGGGATGTGTATTCATGCAGTATGGCAAGGTGATCGCCTATACATCAAGACAATTAAGGTCTCACGAGATTAACTATTCTGTACATGATTTAGAGCTTACTATAGTTATCTTTACTCTAAAGATATGGAGACACTATTTGTATGGAGAGACCTTCCAAATTTATACAGATCATAAAAATTTGAGGTATCTACTGAGTCAGAAGTAGTTGAACTTGAGACAAAGAAGATGGATAGATTTACTGAAGGATTATGACTACACGATTAAGTACCACCTAGGGAAAGTTAATGTGGTGGATGATGCTTTGAGCAGAAAGTCTAATGCTAATGTAGCTCAGATTCAATTATCGAGGTTACCCAACTTGATTCATTTGAGAGCTTTGAATATGGAGTTAAATCTAGAGCAAGATGAGGAACTGATTGCTACTTTGAAGTTGAGACTGTGCTGCATGATAGAATCAGAAAAATCCTGGGGAAAAATCCTAATATGATAAAGCTTATAGAGAAAGTGAAGATGAATCCAGATTTTGAGTTTGAGTTAAGGGATGAGACACTGTGGTTGAAACAGAGGTTGCGTGTGCCTAATGTGGATGATCTGAGGAAGGAATTCTAAAGGAAGCTTATGTGGCCACCTATACTATGCATCCTTGTACTACCAAAATGTTTATCACACTAAAGCAGCATTTCTAGTAGCTCGGAATGAAGAAACAATTGGCGGAGTATGTATCTAAGTGTATAACATGCCAGCAAGTTAAGGCTGAGCACCAACCTCCAGTAGGGAAGCTACATTCGTTGCCGGAGTGGAAATGGGAACAAATCACTATAGACTTCATTATGGAATTGCCTAAGACTCTGAGGCAGAACGATACGATATAGGTTATAGTGGACTGATTGACTAAGTCACCCATTTCTTACCAGTGAGAGAGAATAACTCACTAGATCAATTAGACCGGAGATATGTGAATGAAGTAGTGAGACTATATGGGGTTCCGATGTCCATTGTATCAGACAAGGATCCCAGATTCCCTTCAAGATTTTGGAAGAGCTTGCAGTCTGCTTTGGGTACTAAGCTAAACTTCAGCATAGCATTTTATCCTCAAATAGATGGACATAGTGAGAGGACAATTAAGACTGTTAAGGATATACTCAAAGCATATATATTGGAGTTTCAAGGAGTTTGGGATTAATATATAGCATTGATAGAGTTTGCGTACAACAACCATTATCAAAGTAGTATCAGAATGGCACCATATGAGGCACTGTGTGGAAGAAAATGCCAGTTGCCACTGTATTGGGATGAAGAGGGCTTGAGAATGGTTGAAGGCCCAGAATTGATACAAGACAGGATAAAGTGAAATTAATCTGAAGCCGAATTGAAGCAACTCAAGATAGACAAGAGAGTTATGTGGATCAACATTGATGTGATATAGAGTACAGCGTGGGAGATAGAGTAGTTTTTAGAGTATCACCTTTGAGAGGAGTATTGAGATGCAGTAAAAAGGGCAAATTAAGCCCTAGGTACATTGGTCCTTATGAGATCATTGAGAGGATCGGATCTTTGGAATATAAGTTGGCTTTACCGAATGAAATGTCTCAATTGGATAATGTGTTTCATGCGAGTATGCTCCGAAGATACCAATCAGATTCGATACATGTGATATCGGCTCAAGAGATTGAGATTGCTAGTAACTTAAGCTATGTTGAGGAGTTGATCAAGATAATGGGATCTCAGATCACGCAGTTAAGGAATCGAGTCATTCCATTGGTGAATGTCCTTTGAAGGAATCACTCAACTGAGGAAGCAACTTGGAAAACGGAGCAGCATATGAGGAGGTAATATCCCCACTTGTTTGAACAATCAGGTAAGAATTTCGAGAACGAAATTTCTTCTAAGGAGAGGAGAATTGTAACATCTCATTACTCACGTAGAGGATAGAATAGGAAATATGAGAGAGTACTGAGAGATTAGAAATGCATCTCATGTTCATGCATTATATGATATACACATACACTTGAACATTGAATTTTTGCACATGAAAATAATTATACTTGCATTCATTAATAATTTCGGGTATAATTGAATTATGATGTGATACTATTGCGAATTGTGAATTTGTTGTATTGAAAATTTAATTGGTGAATGTATTTGTTAATTTTGAATTTTGATGAATTTTTGGAATAATTTTCGAAATTATTGACTATTATTGGACTAGGAAAAATGCCATTTGGCAAGTAAATTGATGAATGGAAAAAATTAGAAATGAGAGTAATGATATTGAAGAAAGTTTGGAGATAACTTTAGAATTATAAGATAGTGATATTGAAAAACATTTAGAGACAATTTGGAGTGAATTTAGAGAAGATTAAACTAGTTTAATGAGAAACTAGTTAAAACCTTAGAAGGTAGATACGTGACAAGTGTCACTTGTCTAGTTTAAGTTTTACTATACAATTACTTTAAAAGATCAAGTACTGTATTCTTGTCTTCACCTTCTGCATAGATTTCTTCTTCAAGTTTCTTCATTTACACAAAGTTTTTCCTCAAATCTTCACTAAAGAAAAACCTTGTTTTCATCTATCCATTTGTTACTCCCAACTTTGGTTTTCTTTCATTTTCCTCAAGAAAAATCGAAACTTGCCAGTGTAACATCCTGTTCCTATACTAAGAGTTAGAAACCTAGATTTCTGTAATAATTTTGAATTTTTGTAAATTTGAGGAATAATTTCTAAATTTATTGATTATGATTGGACTAGGAAAAGTGCTAATTGGTGAGTAAATTGATGAATGGAAATAAAGATGAGAGTAAAAGGGTCTTAAAGAATTTAGAGACAAATTGGAAAAAAAATTGGAGAAGAGCAAATTAGTTGAAGGAGGAAATAGTTGAATTCTTTAGAAGCTAGGTGAGTGACAAGTGTCACTAACTTAGTTAAGTTACTATATGATTGTGTTAGTCTTATACTATAATATTAAGTTGAAAGACTAACTATTGTTGTCTGTCCTAATTACTTTCTTCATCGGTATCTTCTTCAAGTTTCTTTCTTGTACACAAAGTTTTTCATCAAACATCCACTAAAATTAAACTTTGCTTTCTCTTATCTTCTACCACCCGCAATTTGTTATTTACTTCCTTTACCTCAAGAAAACCTAACCCAAACCATCTATAATATGAAGTACGTGAGTTGCATGAAAGTTAGGGCTTTGTGATAGTTGAAGATTTTGGAGTTTTAATAAGTAATTATCGTGTTAATCTTTATGAGAAGTATGAATATAAGGTAAATCTAATGATTTATTTGACATTGCATAATCATGGAAATAATGACCATCTTCACGAACACTGTACAAATAAGATGAAAAATCTAGATATAATGTTATTTAGTATTTGATGGTTATTTGTGATTAGATAGTGTAGAAATGAATTATAAGTTGAAAGATCATAGGAAACGTATATGATTAAGTGTAGAAAATTTTGAGAGTAGAACAAGTAAATGCTCTGTTTATGGTTATATATTCACTATATACGTGAGTTTAGAGTGTTTCTAGAGATGACCAAAAGAATGAATTTAGAGTTGAAGAATAGTTGTAAGATGATGGTCTGAGATGAGAAAGATTGTTAAACGACTATTACGGGAAGAAATTTAAGAGAATGTAGAAAATGAAAATATAGGAAAATGGCAGTGAAGAAAGTGCAGAGAACGGTTAAATGTAAAACATGAAGAAGATGCTTGGCTAATATTTGGTTGTGATGATTTTGAGAATTTTGAGTAAACTTGCACATTTAGTGGTACTATGAATGTGTTGCGAATGATTTCAATGGAAATGGAGTAGAAAGAGAATAAATGAATTTCAAGTGTCAGATTTAGTGAACAAAGACAAGTTAGAGAAGTTGTTTGAGAATGAAACCAAGAAAAAAAAAAGAGGTAAAAATGTGATCTGAAATTTCCATGATTAAACTGTATTGCTCTAGGAAGATTTTGATAAAATTATCTTTATGAATGTTGTATATTTCTCTTAGCTTTGTAATGATATAAATTTTGAAATTTTTAGAGTTCTGGATTGAAACATATGGAGGTTTGAAGAGAGGGTGTGCGGCTAGGAAAAGGCGAGATCGTGCTTAGTTAATAAGCGATGTCGCGATCACGACGAAGCGCGATCTCAACTTTGCATAATAAATGACCAAATCGTGATCGTGCACATGGATGATTGCGAGTTTGGTGGGAAAATCTCAATCGTGCACATGCACTATCGAGACTTCGTTAGGAAAATCGCGATCGTGCATAAAGGTTGGAGAATGACGAACATCCTTTAGTATTTTGACAATATCTCCTTCGCCTGACCTACAAATGACATGAGACTTAAGCCATTGAACTTGTAACACATTGCTGTACCTTTACAAAAAAAGTCATTGTCATATGAAATTATTTGAGAGAGATTGAGTGAGAAATATGATACGGGTCTGACTAGTGTGCTCTCATCCAACTTTTTGTCTGTATCTGTCACGCCTATGACTTTTCGTCACACCCATGAGTAATGCACATCTGTGACTTTTCCCTCTCACTCCCATGAGTGTCAATTGATGGCCACTCATAACCTTATTTGTCACATCAAAACATTGTGCTTCCTAATAGTTTCTACACCCGAGGGCATTGTGCAAGCTGAACCTTCTTGCTTTTTTCAACCATAACTTCTTCTCTAGACCTCTAAATGACTTGATTCTTGAACCAATAAATTCCTAACACATTATTATATCTTTTAAAAAAAATTTGTAACATTATGAATTGATTTTAAAAGGTCTGATCGAATGAAAGTGAGGGAATTTGCTGGAACAGTATGAATTGGAATATTTTACTGAACATACTTCGGTATTTTGGTTATATCTTGATTTGTAAATCTTAAAATGAGATGATTGTTGAATTGGAGTAAACTAGAAACATAGGATACAAAATTTACGAAGAGAATGAATTTTAATTCTATCTCTAAGAATTTCAATTTTTTGGATTGAAATCAAGTATAGAATACTATTACAGTTAAGAACAATTTGAATTATTTGGAGAATATCTTTCGAAATAATGGACCAATTTATATGATTTTGGTGTAATTAGAAATTTAAGATATAGGGGAACAAGTTTATAGGGAAAGTTTTTCCAAATGACTTCATTATTTGGGTCAGAAAGAACATGTAAAGTTGACCCGAAATGATATTTTGGAAAAAAATCTGAAATGAGCAATTGAGTTATGAAATTAGATTCAAATGGTTGTATTGAGACATAAACCTTAAGTATAAATTTTCCTTAAGTGAGTTGACATTGGATTGATTAGGTGACTTAAAAAATGGAACAAAATACCTAGGATTGTCATGAACATGCATTGTACATATTCCATATACACTCGTGTGCATAAATGAATGCTTGTAATTGTGCAACTTTATTAATGTGTATTTGTGCAATATGTGTACTGCATAATGTTGATGTACAGGATACACGTCAGCATCCATACATTTCCAGATCATGGAAGCTAATGCTAATTTGGAGCGTACTGTGAGTAAACCTAGATGTTGGAATTATGCCCATGACCCAATCGTTATGTAATAGATTGAACACTTTAATTTTTTGATTATTAATTTTGATTAATAACATGGCAAATGATTTTATTATCATATTACGTTTATTGTTTTTATTCTAATATGA